>JAFIDM010072508.1:0-14234 GCA_023159025.1 Thereuonema tuberculata
TGAGTTTAAGACATTGGTGAATTAATATCCCCATGAGTTTAAGACATCGGTGAATTAATATCCCACGAGTGTAAGGCATCGGTGGATTAATATCTCCACGAGGTTAAGACATCGGTGGAAATATAGTATTTTGGTTCTGATGCTTTTGTATGGGAATTTTTATCACTTTCCTGCTCTTATTTCTCGCGAAGGAAATAAGTAAGCACAGGAAAAACTTTAAGTCTATAAGTCAGAATTGCTTTAAATAAGCAAGTCAGGTTTCAAGAAGATCCGTCCAGCGATTCGTAAGGTATTAGGGGAGATTCGTGTACACAGACTGAGCCACACTATCCTGAGAAAATAGGTTAAAAATAGATAGTTAATGCACCAATGTTTCAATATCCATAAGGTGTCCG
Organism: Thereuonema tuberculata; assembly: GCA_023159025.1. Lineage (NCBI taxonomy): Eukaryota > Metazoa > Arthropoda > Chilopoda > Scutigeromorpha > Scutigeridae > Thereuonema > Thereuonema tuberculata. The sequence goes on from JAFIDM010072508.1 coordinate 396, forward strand.
CAAAGGAATTAGATCCAAAAAAAAATATAACTGGGATAAAATAAAAAAGAAAACGAAAGAAAATTATTCATTGACTTAAAAGAAATAAGAGAAGTTAGGAAATAAGAAGAAGTCGTATTTTGTTTGGAGTTGTAATAAAATTGAAAAGATAGTAAAAAAAAACCTACAGTTCAAAGGTCAACTGATAGGAAGAATTTCTTACAGAAAAGCAAATCCTAATTTTTGCTCAATCATTCAGAAGCAGAAAAGACATTAAGAATGTAGGAAATAAGAAGAAATCGTTTGGTCGAAAATTGAGAAAAAAAGAATTAGAAGAGAGAGGAAGAAGAAAAAAAAAAGCAAACAGATCAAAAATTAATGGAAAAGAGAATAATGTAAACAATTTTATAGAGAAACGAAGTGTGTGTTTTTTTATTTTTATCCTCCAGCTATGCAGATATGAAATTGAATACCAATATATTTTGACTGTTTTTTTTTTTTTTTTAATCCGTATCTTTTTATTTGTTGGACCGACAAATATATAGGAAACTTATATAAAAATCTAACTGTTGTATTACAGTTTAAGCTTTGTAGATAAGTAATTATTGTTATTTTGATCACCAAGTAAATATGCGCGTTGCGATTTAAAATTGCATCCTGAAACTTATCTAAAATAACTAGATATTTCCGGGTAAAAATAATTGATTAATAATACTTTAAAAACTTTTAATCTTTTTTTGAATATTTTAATTAAATTTTTTTTAATATTGTTTAGTATGTTATAAAGTTATTTTATGCTATATCGATATTCATATTATTTTTAAAATAAATATTAAATTACAGATTTGTTAACATATGAGTCTGTGTTTTCTGTGTCCCAGTTTTAAAACATAATTTAGATTCATAAGACAGTTTATTGGAAACGTCAGATTTGTAAAAATAAATAGAATTCTCGAGTAAAACTAGAATTTTGATTACTTCGTTTTAATTAAAGTCAACTATTATTTAAAAACAAATAAGAACTTACGTATTGAATAAAATCTATACGCTTTTCAACTAGATGATCTCGATACAAAATGATATCAACTTAATAATGATCTTAAAACAGTTTTTCCGTCGCCAAGGAATACTTTCGTCAGGAATTTAATGCTGTATTCGGCATAAAGAATTGTTTCTATACTGTTTCCTTTCATCTGACTCTATTGATGAAGTCGTGGCCCAAGAATTATTTATTTATTTATTTTTTTTTTTTTATTATTAAAAAGGTAGGGTGTCATTCTTGCAAATAGTGGTTGCCATGTAAATTTTATTATATTTAATAAAATAAAATAATTTTATTATTACATTATTATTATAAAAAAAAAAATTGTTAACTTCAATTAAAGTCTCTACAAAAAGTGTGTGTATGTTACAACTTTTAAAACAAAATTTTCCAATCCCAATATTAGTAGAGTAAAAACTTTGCAATTGAGTTCACTGCAGATTTTTTTTTACTGTGTATGGACGGACTATAAGCGATTTCTCACGTAATCGTTTCTATCATTTTATTATTTTGCCCTTCGTTTTATGACATGTTTTACTCACTCGCTCTCAAATGTCGTAAAAGTTAGAGTAACGTATTGATATCAAATATATATCCAGCTTTGTTTTTAAGTAACCTTCATTCTACAACTTTACTTAAGCCCTTTTCATACGAGAGATAATGTTTTAGATTCTTCTGCTTGAACAGTGAAAAGAGATAAATGTGTTTTACATCAATAGCTGATTATTAGTTAGTTAGTTAGTTAGTTAGTTTGTTTGTTTGTTTGTTTGTTTTTCTATGGTCAAATGCTAGAGAAATGATGTCTAATGCCATGACAATTGTTAGTCCCGTAGAAGGCTTCTAGTACTTATCCTGTCGATGCTTTATATTTATCAGGATCATTTTTGAAAATAAGTTTTCCTACTAAATTCAATGGTTTATAATTTGACGTCCTATGTATTTATCTCTTATCGATTTTCTTATTGTTTCCATAAATTATTTATGTATCAATATTTGAAACAGTATCGACCTTATTTTGAAACTGTTGTTTCAGATCTAGCGTTAGTTGAGGAATGAACGTTTTATTGTTTCTCGTACTTGTTAATTTGTTTTGTTACACTCAACTGAACTCGAAGATTTAACACTAGAACACTTGAGATCTAGCAAAATTTTTCGTAAAATTATTGTACTTGTACTAAAAATTGCTGGATCTCTTTTCTACACTCGAGATGTTTTCACTTTTCTGTCTCCAAATATGTAAGTTTAATTTTAACATCTTTGCCTTTTTTGTGGTCATGCATTTTAAAATACATTTAAATACTCAAATGCGTAAATCCTCTTCAGGAACAACAGGACTCCGCTCATGTGGCGATTTAGGGGCCAGACCCCCACCCCAATTTTTTTCCCGCTTGCCTGTGCATACAAAAAAACCCAAATACATGTTTACATTATCATTTATTAAGTGCGCAATAGCGGTAGCTTCATTGATCAAAATGAAAAAGGCGGCGATCGCTCGGTCTCAGCCGAAAAGCGCCGTATGAGCGAACCCTCGAAAAGCGAGACCCTATTTGTAATCACAGTTTCAAGCGTGAATAGGAAACGAATGTGATAAGCTGTATTTCTTTGAGATGAGTTGTTCAGAAGAGCTTCTTGTAGTTTTCAGTCTTCATTTTGGGTAGTTGGAGTTTAACTTAACCTATTAAGTATTTAATATCTAAATCTAATTGTAATGTGATGAAGTTGAGCGAATCGGCACTTCGAAACTTATTATTCTTATTAAATGTTCACCATTCTTACAGTGCATTTCTGGTCTATATCATTAATTCTTATTAAGATTGCTTCATGAGTTAAAGTTTAACGTACTTGAAAGGTAGAGTGTTATTCTTGCAAACAGTGGTAGCCATATAAATCTGCAAAAGATCAATCACAAATGACTTATTTCTTTATCGTCTGACTCCAAACAATACCATTTAATTTCTTTCACAAAAGACAATACAAATTGAGTTCACAATTGGACTCAAAATTAAAATGAGCAAGATTGTTTCTCAAATAGCAAATACTAAGAATCCAGTGTTATTCGGGATTGAACGGCGATTAGAGAACGCCCAGGACATTACATTTTGGCTCTGTCTGTATGTTTCTCTCTCTCTTTTCAATTAAAGAAAGATATTTGGCAATAACAATTTCTTAAGTCTTATCTGAATGGATTAGTCTAATTCATTCGAACGCCATTTTTCCCATTGTAGCGTTTGTGCAGTGACGGAACAGGAGACATTAACGCGAATTTATGGAAATCCAATTTCATGGGAAGTCGATTAAGATCACCTCGTTAAGAGATACTGCAGATTAAATCAAAAGGATCCCAAGGCATTTGACGAGTGACGACGAACCCCCCCCCCCCCTTTTCCCTCCTATCATCGTCTGGTTAACCGTCGTCGTCGTACGGCAACTACCTTCCCAAGGCAGAAAAATCACATAGCGATCCCCGCAGCCACAAACAGATTAACTGGTATTAAAAATTGATGGCGGCGAAAAGGGAGAATCCATTGTGTGTGTGTCATCGTGGCCGTCGTCTTTTCGAGCGAATTTAATTCCTAGGTGGGTGTCTCAGTTTACGACTTGATCGTCCACCTGCTCCAAACCAAATTGATTTATATTGAATTAGTGCCTCGACGGCGCTCCATTTAATGTTTGCTGGCAAAGCGGGAGAATTACAGGATCACACCTCAGACGTGGCAGGCATCTTCGAAATGAGGGGTTTTCGACTGGGAATTAGCGCCTCGTTCAGCCGTACTGAATTTTTTTTTTCATTTATTTTTCTCTCCCTTTTTCTTTTTCTCTCCTCCGGTCACTGTTGAATGGCTCGTCAGCAACGTTTAATAAGATCACTCATTTTTCACTTAGGCGCTTTGCCAGACCTTTACGACTGATTTCCACGGTCTGGAAAAAAAAAGAAAGACATTTTATTTTACTTTTCCTTATCGTTTGAATAAACGACTTCTAGATTACTGTTTTCTTTTCTATGTATACTTTGTATTTTAGCTGTTATTCAGTCGGACATGATTTTAAAAAGAAACTTGTTTAATATACATATATTTGAAAGGGGTACATAATAACACCATTGCATAAAAACTCCAAGCTCTTAAATTTAGTTCAGAATTTTTGAGCCTTGTTAAACTTTTTTTTTTTTGATGACATTAAAATTTTTTATTTACTTATTTATTTTATTTTAGTTTTGTTTTGGACGAAAAGCCATTGAAAACTATTGCTATAAAAAATAATAAGTAAATAATATTTATTTATTTATTTATTTTTATAAATAAAATTACAGTTTAAGTTACATATTTATTAGATATTTAAAAGCAATACAAAACAAAACAAAAAGTATCAAGTTTTTAAAGTGCTTTATACAAATTTTGTAACTTTTTGAAACGAAAAAAACAAAAAAGTTTGTGGTTACAATATTTGATAATTAATTGGGATAAAGTTTTGTTTATTGCAAGAGTAATATAAGATAAAAAAGGATAAATTCAAAAGGATAAAATATATATATATAATAATAATAAATAAATATAATAATTATTTCTTTGAGTGTTCGAAAGTATTTAGAATTAAGGTAAAAAAAGCCAAAATAAAAGACCTTTTTTAAGTAAGCCTATTTCTTAATTGAGATTTTTTTTATACATCTCCAGATCGTATTGTTTAAAAACAAAATTTTTCATTAATTTAATTCAATGAGCAGATCTAGATGTTAGAAACCATAGTAACTCTTGTAAATCTTTTACTAAAAAAAAAAAAATTACTTGACTGGCTTTTGTCAAAAATAGTAAATTAATATTTTATCAATGAAGGACCAAACACACCAAATAAATAAAATCAAAAACTTCATTATATAAACTTCATAACATGTTTCAAGGATCGTAGTCCTCGTCTTCAGATGAAAATATATTAAAAAGAAAAAACTCCATGGCTTCGAACATAATAACGAAGCCAGAGAAGAATTTCAACAAACAAGTATAAAGCAATAATACAATAGTGTACAGTTATTGTTTCCAATTAAACAAAGATATTACGCAACATTATTGTATGAACAATCAAAACAAATAGTAAATGGTTACATTAAGTTATATTGTAGGGCATTAGTCACTGAAATTTCTGTGTTGTAGCATTTCATTGTTTTTATTAATAAAGTCTCCATGAATTTTCTTAGATATGTGTCTTTTTCAGTAGTATAAACAAGCGGATCATTGGTGAGTATCGTATGTCCCGTCTGTTGTTGATGCAGGGCCGTTTGATACTTCTTATTGTTTCTTCTGATCGCCCCCTCGTGTTCATTTATACGTTTTTGTAGTAGGCGTTTCGTCTCGCCAATGTAGAGGCATCTATCACCCCCTTCTGCACATTTTATTCCATAAATTACATTAGTTCTGTCCAAATTACGTACATATTTATGTTCCTTATTATGACTCAATAATTTACCCAATGTGTTCTTAGTTTTGTGTGCCAATTTGACATTAATTTGGCCTAGTATGGGAGCAAGTTTATTACAAAGAGAATATTCAAACGGTATGGAAACAAACTGGTACACTCTTCTGCCCTAATGACTAATGCCCTACAATACAACTTAATGTAACCATTTACTATTTGTTTTGATTGTTCAATCAATAATGTTGCATAATAGATAGAAACACACTCTTCCATACATTGCATTAGTATTAAAATATTTATTAAAATACTAATAAGGGAGACAAATATTATTATATTTTAATACTAATGCAATGTATGGAAGAGTGTGTTTCTATCTAATATTTTTGATATGGAAAGAAAGAAGATTGTGGAAGAATGTTGCATAATGTCTTTGTTTAATTGGAAACAATAACTGTACACTATTGTATTATTGCTTTATACTTGTTTGTTGAAATTCTTCTCTGGCTTCGTTATTATGTTCGAAGCCATGGAGTTTTTTTCTTTTTAATATATTTTCATCTGAAGACGAGGACTACGATCCTTGAAACATGTTATGAAGTTTATATAATGAAGTTTTTGATTTTATTTATTTGGTGTGTTTGGTCCTTCATTAATATATTCACGCAATCATGTCTAACAATATTTTATCAAATTGCTTAGTTCGTTTTTGACAGCATGTAATGCAGAAATGGCAATAGAGGATAATTTGCTCACATTTTCACTTTCTTCTTGTTGATTTCATGTAACAATTTGTAAATCTAAATTACTTGCGTAAGATTGAAAGGATTACTGTATATTATAAGAAACAAAAATGTCTCCCTCTACCCTTAAGGCTGAAGACGCCAAAGCATAATGCTGATCTTCTCAGTTAGGAAGTTCTAAGACTAAAATTCATTAAATGCCTTTTTGCCGAAATTAGTTGCATTTTCCCCAATTTAATTCAAATATCTCGAACGTGTAAAGTAATAAAGTTGAAGTCAGGAGGCTAGAATAACGCTCGTCCGCCTTTAATTCCAGGAAAGAACCCAATCACAAGCAAAGGGTCTGGGGATTGGATAAAGCAAACAAGCTTGGGGACCTAGAAAACAGTTTTTTCTCATATCCAGCAAATTCGAGTACATTTAATTCTACTTCGCTTATTCAAAATAATAATAATAATAATAATAATAATAATAATCATCATTAAAAAAATTAGCTTCTTAGTATTTTTGTTTCCAATTAAGTAAAATATATTATTTGTATTACTTATTGACATGAAGTCTTCAGTTTCGACATTACATTTGACGTTAACGCTAATTCAAATTGTATTCATAACGACTTAAGAGGAGGATGACAGAGTTCTTCTCAAATTGTCCTGAAGAAGTCTTTCGCAAAAAAAAAAAAAAAAAATATCAAATATAGACAGATTAAAGGAGGGTTTCCTTTAGTTTTTTCGAATGACAGAAAATTATGATGTACAGTATACTCTCGATATGTCGAAGTTGAAGGGACGCTAAAAAAAATTCGAGATAGCGAGTTTTCGAGATAACAAGGTCATAATCAAAACATAAAATTTCACATAAAAACTCAAGATACGGAATAATATTCTAGAAATTAGTCTTGATAGATGAGAATAAGTATAAATATGTAATGATAGTTGACAATAAGTCTAAATACAGCAATGGTAATTTTAATTTTTAAAAGTAGTCGAAAATAATTTCATTAAATTGAAAAGAATTAGTAAAATACAATGAACTTTCATTGCTAGAATTTCTTAAAAAAGTCCAGTATCGTGGCCAGAGAGATAATGAAGGGTGTGAGAGATTCTTGGGAAAATATCTCTATTTGCTTCGACACAACTGAACGGCGATTTTTTCGGAAAAATGAATTTTTTAGAAAATGAAAATAAAGCAGCCTGAATAAAAATTGCCTTTCTGATTTAATTGATTTTTGATTTCGAAAAATATTCGACATAACAAGGTTTTGAGTGAAAACTCTTCGACATAAGAATTAAAATTAACATTAGATGAATATGTAATATCAAGGGGAAAATTAATTTTTCGACATATCAAGATTTTCGAGATATCGAGAGTATACTGTATAAGTTTCTTTATATTTCTACTTTGTGTATGAGCCTGTAAGTGTTTAGCAAGAGTGATTTATATTAAAAACTTAATTAGAATTCTTTTTTTTTTTTTAATCAATAACATTATTAAAGGCTTGTGTATGTGTATGTCTGTCTTTTCTTACCATTCAACAGCCTTTTTAATTCAAATATTTGAAGCATTCCTGGCAGCGCTGTTTCGTGATAATTATCATTCATCAGCTCGAGGATTTTTAAAATTCTCCGCCAGATGTCCTTTGTTGATAATGAAGCGTTCATTATTAGCTTCGCATCAAAGTAGATGCCATAGGAAGGGAGATAAACTTTGGTTGGATTTTGTTCTACCTTTACAACATATCAGGCCAGTTCCAAAATGGTTGGTTTGTTTTGTTTTTTTTCCTTTCTCTTTGGGGGGCCATTTTTTTTTTTATTCAGCCATTAAATTTCCCCTTACATTTCCAGTTAAAAGTGGTTACAAATCGTGTAATGTTAACCTGCTAGCAAGTATTGTATCTTTGGATTAACAAAAACCGAATAATAACTCTTGTGCGCTGTACAATACTTGGTGTCCATTTGATAATGTCAGATGGTAGGAATACAATGTTTTTTATTCTTTCTTTTTTTTTTTTTGTGCCAGCTGCATTGATGGAAGAATGGTTAAGATGGGACGATGGTAAGAGTTAATTGAGTGTCACGTGGACAGTTAAAAAAATAAATCTCTTCAGAAGCTGGTGACTCAGAAGGGAGAAGTGGTTCCTGGAAGTGAGGTAGTTAATAGAGAAGTCGGTTTCTCTCTCTTATCTTTAATTCTTATTTTTTATTTTATTCCTTTTTTTTGTTCCGATCTTATCTATGGACTGTGTTTTTTTATTTTTCTTTTAAGTTTTACGTGACTTCCCGTAACTGCGAACGATTCTTAAGATTACCAAATAATTTCTCCTCGTTGTTCATTGTTGTCTATTAGAAGTTATTGTTTGTTTTTGTTAATAGAACTTCTTAACTTACATTCTGTCCAACAGGAATCACGATGTTGTTACAATATACATTCAAAATGTATATACAGTCTAACAGATGGATGTTGACGATCTCGTTTGCGTGAGAATTACGGAAAACTCGAGATCTGTTCATTAACCTCTTCAGCAGGTCTCAAGGAATTTAGTACTTTGAATGTCTTGTCACTAGGAAAATGCAACCTAATGAATTTATTGTTTGTTTATTGACTGTTTTCAGTCAAATTTATGACAACTATATTAAAATGTAGTAAAAGTCTCATGCATTTCCCCGTATTATAATTTATTTAAATATTTCAATTTACTTCGCCATTTCGTGAGAAGGCATGGATAGAGGCTATTCTCGCGTAAATTACGTGAAATCACGAAAATACGAGATCGTCAAAATCCATCTGTTGGACTATAGGTTTTTGTTTTGTTTTTGTTTTTTTTTACTCAAGAACAACGGCGGACTATCTGAACTTCATCTTGACTAGAAAGTTTCCTGAATCTCCAAAATTTATTGTAATTCTAAATGATTCTCTGAAAATTGGAAATTCTTGTTATTTTTCGACGTTAATGACATATTTCGGGTGCGTTTCGCTCTATCTTTACTTTTTTGTTTTGATAACGTATTAAAATTTATGTAAATAGTCTCGGAAAAAGTAGGCAGTCATTTTAAAAATAAAATTGAAACGTCCACTGCATCTTTACCTAATATTTTTTCCAAAGGAAGTTCTTTCGGTCGTAGAAATGTGTTTTGAAGTAGACGATGGACATATTGAACATGCTCTACGTTAAACTGCAAGTTTTGTACGTACTGCTTCTGCATTAAATGACATTCCGGAAACTTAGCGTCTCCCGCCTTTTATTTGCACGATTCTTTTCTGTAAAATATCATTTCCTCCTAATTCGATGATGCTCTAAGCTTTTTCTTTTTTTTCCTGTATCTCTCAGAGTTTCCGAATCTCAGACTCAGACTAACTTCCACATTTTGCCGCTAGGGGCGCTGCCGTCAGTCTCATCTGATAGCGCATGGTCGCTTTCCTATACTTACTATACTGCTTCCCTGACTTTAGCTATCTTCTTCATTGAAAAGTTATTTGGGTGACTTAGAACTTCCCATATCCCCTATATAGGCCTACATGTAAATGTGTGTCTGTTTATGGATAACATTTAAATGCTGTTATTCGCTGATAGAAATCATCTATTGCAATAAATTGCTTGAAACGAAAAGTTAACTAATAAGGCCACTGAATTTTGAACCGAAATTCAAGATTAAAACTTCAATAATTTTAGGTAAAATTTTGAATTAAAATGATTAATTGAAAATATTTTATCAATTGAAAGACTCAATACTAAAAAAATGTACACAGAAACTTTTAATAAAGTAATCCTTCATTACAGTAAACCATACTTTATATTCTTCCTTACATGTAACTTTATTTAGTATAAATTATCAAATAAAAGCAAGTAAAAAATCTATTGTTCTTTATTTTTTCACTTTTTGTCAACTTTTTTTTTAATTTTAGTCGTTCACTTGTCCGTGAATAATTCCAAAATGATTACCTATGTCTGCTTGAAGCCATGGTCGTAACTTGAGCCTCTGAGCAGGAAATGGCCCCCATTTTTTTCTCATCATTCCTCCCCCCTAAACAAGGCTGGCGGAAAACGGCAGAGAGAAGATTACAAACAGCAGGATTGTAGTACGAAATTCATGTCTCCCCCCTTTCCCTCTTTATTTTTCTCAGACACACACATTCTGAACGATGTTCTTGTTAATTTACGGGTCATTCCATATCAAATCATCCAGAAATTTTAGGAAATGTCACCCACCCTCACAGAAAACTTTGAAATTTTGTATAATTGAAGTTTACCTAGATATATGAACATTTCCAAAATTTAAATGTTGCAGGTTAAGTAATTTTTCAGTAATGGTCTCAAGAAGTTATATGGATCCAGGAACTCAGGTGTTCCATGGACGAGCTCCTTGATAATTTAAAAATGCAATATTTCCTACAGTTTTTGCAGTAGAACCTTGATTTTTTTTTTAAATTGAAGAGGAATGTTTATATTTTTATGTTCATGCTTCTTTTATTGAGTAATCATAAGTTGTTTTTTAGAAAAAAAATGTAAATAATTTTTTTTAAATAAATTCGATACCTGGGCATTGTATTTTTTTCAAGGTATTGCTCCATCATAGATTCCTTTGAAAATTTTACAATATTATTATAAATCCTTCTTTATGTCACACAAAAAAAATCAGTTTGTAGAAATGATGGGAAGTGTAGAAAAAACACTATATTAAAAAAAAATTAAATTGATAATTTCTGACTATCATGTCACCTGTAAAATGAGCACCATAAAAAATACATATGAACAGAAGCGTCTTGTTTTAAGTAATTTAGCTGAAATGTATTCTCTCTATAAAAAAAAGTATCCTGAAGACAAAGTAGGATTTTCAAAATTTGAATCTCTTCGACCAAAACAGTGTATACTCGTAGGATCATCAGGAACACCTATCATATGTGTCAACACTTAGAGTCAAAATGTTAATTGCTTCTAAATTCTTTTTCTATTAAAGTAACATACCATGATCTAATGAAAACAGTAACATGATATAAATAACCGAGCCTGTATGCTCCTTCTGTGCAAAAAATGCCCCCCCCCCTTCCCAGTTCTTTACTTCAAACACACTTAAAAAATGAAATAGAAGACTATGATCCTGATGTGATGGTTCAGTACAGTCAATGGGTATCAACTGATAGAATGACTTTAAATGTTCAAATCACCACTCTATCAGAATTCTGCGACACACTAATTAAGAAAATTGAAACACTTACTCCACACTCTTTTATTGCTCAATCACAGTCTGATTATCTGAAAATGAAGAAAGAAACACTTCATGAAGGATCAGTGTTAATTTTAATGGATTTCAGTGAAAATCTCCATTTTGTTGTTCAAGATGAAGTACAGGGGGTACCATTGGAACAATGGTAGCTGCACTCTTCACACTGTTGTTATATATTATAAAAAAGATCAACAGTTGCAAGCAAAAAATTTTTGTATCATTTCTGATGATCTAGAACATGATGTGGCCCTTGTGTATCAGACTCAGAAGACTGTATTGAATTTTTTGAAGTTTGAATTTCCTGAAATTCCACTTGCTTATGCTGAATATTTCACTGACGGATGTGCTGCACAATATAAAAATTGTAAGAATTTCAGAAATATCTGCTACCATGAACACGATTTCAATATAAAGTGCAGCTGGTCTTTTTTTTGCAACCAACCATGGCAAATCTCCCTGCGATGGTATTGGTGGCACTGTCAAAAGACTTGTCGCAAAAACAAGTTTGCAAAGACTATATAAAGATCAAATACTTACTGCATCGCAGGTATTTGAATTCTGTCGGGAAAACCTACAAGGCATTTCAGTTCTCTGTTTCAAAAGATGAAATGGTTCAAGTCAGAAATTTTCTTTCCCACGCTTTGAAAGTGCAAAAACTGTTCCTGGAACACGATCTATGCATCACATTATACCACTATCACCAACCAAGATTGGAGCAAAAAGGCTAAGCTATGATACTGATTTTAGTATCATTCATGATTTCTCTGCACTTCCGCCACTGATGCCATTATGCTCTGTGCAGCCCAACTGCTATGTTGCATTTGTATATGACTCTTCTTGGTATCTGGGGATTGTTGAGAAAGTAAATGGTGTAGAAGATGTTACAGTAAGGTTCATGCATCCTCATGGACCATCCCCGTCCTTCTATTGGCCTAATAATGATGTTTGTGATGTCCCATTCTCACATATTCTATGTGAAGTTGATATCACCACAGCAACAGGCCATACTTATCCTCTAAACAAAAAATCTTCTAGATTGGTGGAAGAAAAGTGGTCCTCATATAAAAAAATATTAAATGTGAAGCATTAAAGCATCTTGTCATATATATAGTTCCAAATGAACTTGAATGCAGATTCATATCTTATATAATGTACGAGTATATTTTATAGTTTATAGTTTTGTTTTATATTGCAATTTTTTTTACATTTGTATATTTTTATGCTCACTTATGTTGTTAATGTTTCTTGAGTACTAGTTAACAGTATTTCTATTATTGAGATATTGTGAAAAATGTTAATGGCTGAATGAAAATGTTTTCAAAATTCAAGATGAATTTTTTTTTTGTGAGTCCCATTCATTTCTCAAAATTGATTTTTTTTTTTGATGCAAATTTACTATTTGCAGATCAGTTTCTAATTTTTTTCAATAATTTTCAGAGGGGAGGGCAAGTGTCCAAATTTTTTTTTTTTAATTTTACAAAAAAAATTAATCAACAAAATTTTATTTGGCCAATTCTTTCACGAATTTTTTTTTGAGAGTACCATTCATTTCTCAAAACTGATTTTTTTTTTTTGTGAGGAAACTTTACTATTTGTAAATCAATTTGTAATTTTTTCAATGATTTTCAGATGGGGGCAAGTGTCCAAATTTTTTTTAAGAAATTTAACCAAAAAAAAATTAATCTACAAAATTTTATATGGCCAATTCTTTCACGATTTTTTTTTGGTAAGAACAATTCATTTCTGAAAACTGATTTTTTTTGTGATGAAACTTTACTATTTGTAAATCACTTTCTAATCTTTTCAAGGATTTTCATATGGGGGCAAGTGTCCAAATTTTTTTTTAGAAATTTACCAAAAAAAAACATTAAACTACAAAATTTTATTTGGCCAATTCTTTCACAATTTTTTTTTTGAGAGTACCATTCATTTTTCAAAACTGATTTCTTTTGTGAGGAAACTTTACTATTTGTAAATCACTTTCTAATTTTTTCAAGGATTTTCAGATGGGGGCAAGTATCCAAATTTTTTTTTAGAAATTTAACCAAAAAAAAATTAATCTACAAAATTTTATATGGCCAATTCTTTCACGATTTTTTTTTGGTAAGAACAATTCATTTCTCAAAACTGATTTTTTTTGTGATGAAACTTTACTATTTGTAAATCACTTTCTAATTTTTTCAAGAATTTTCAGATGGGGGCAAGTATCCAAATTTTTTTTTAGAAATTTAACCAAAAAAACATTAAACTACAAAATTTTTTTTGGCCAATTCTTTCACGATTTTTTTTTGGTAAGAACAATTCATTTCTACAAAATGATTTTTTTTGTGATGAAACTTTACTATTTGTAAATCACTTTCTAATTTTTTCAAGGATTTTCAGAGTAGAGCAAGTGTCCAAATTTTTTTTTTTAAATTAACCAAAAAAAAAAACGAAAAAAATTATAAAA
>JAFIDM010072509.1:0-14231 GCA_023159025.1 Thereuonema tuberculata
TGAGTTTAAGACATTGGTGAATTAATATCCCCATGAGTTTAAGACATCGGTGAATTAATATCCCACGAGTGTAAGGCATCGGTGGATTAATATCTCCACGAGGTTAAGACATCGGTGGAAATATAGTATTTTGGTTCTGATGCTTTTGTATGGGAATTTTTATCACTTTCCTGCTCTTATTTCTCGCGAAGGAAATAAGTAAGCACAGGAAAAACTTTAAGTCTATAAGTCAGAATTGCTTTAAATAAGCAAGTCAGGTTTCAAGAAGATCCGTCCAGCGATTCGTAAGGTATTAGGGGAGATTCGTGTACACAGACTGAGCCACACTATCCTGAGAAAATAGGTTAAAAATAGATAGTTAATGCACCAATGTTTCAATATCCATAAGGTGTCCGCAAAGGAATTAGATCCAAAAAAAAATATAACTGGGATAAAATAAAAAAGAAAACGAAAGAAAATTATTCATTGACTTAAAAGAAATAAGAGAAGTTAGGAAATAAGAAGAAGTCGTATTTTGTTTGGAGTTGTAATAAAATTGAAAAGATAGTAAAAAAAAACCTACAGTTCAAAGGTCAACTGATAGGAAGAATTTCTTACAGAAAAGCAAATCCTAATTTTTGCTCAATCATTCAGAAGCAGAAAAGACATTAAGAATGTAGGAAATAAGAAGAAATCGTTTGGTCGAAAATTGAGAAAAAAAGAATTAGAAGAGAGAGGAAGAAGAAAAAAAAAAGCAAACAGATCAAAAATTAATGGAAAAGAGAATAATGTAAACAATTTTATAGAGAAACGAAGTGTGTGTTTTTTTATTTTTATCCTCCAGCTATGCAGATATGAAATTGAATACCAATATATTTTGACTGTTTTTTTTTTTTTTTTAATCCGTATCTTTTTATTTGTTGGACCGACAAATATATAGGAAACTTATATAAAAATCTAACTGTTGTATTACAGTTTAAGCTTTGTAGATAAGTAATTATTGTTATTTTGATCACCAAGTAAATATGCGCGTTGCGATTTAAAATTGCATCCTGAAACTTATCTAAAATAACTAGATATTTCCGGGTAAAAATAATTGATTAATAATACTTTAAAAACTTTTAATCTTTTTTTGAATATTTTAATTAAATTTTTTTTAATATTGTTTAGTATGTTATAAAGTTATTTTATGCTATATCGATATTCATATTATTTTTAAAATAAATATTAAATTACAGATTTGTTAACATATGAGTCTGTGTTTTCTGTGTCCCAGTTTTAAAACATAATTTAGATTCATAAGACAGTTTATTGGAAACGTCAGATTTGTAAAAATAAATAGAATTCTCGAGTAAAACTAGAATTTTGATTACTTCGTTTTAATTAAAGTCAACTATTATTTAAAAACAAATAAGAACTTACGTATTGAATAAAATCTATACGCTTTTCAACTAGATGATCTCGATACAAAATGATATCAACTTAATAATGATCTTAAAACAGTTTTTCCGTCGCCAAGGAATACTTTCGTCAGGAATTTAATGCTGTATTCGGCATAAAGAATTGTTTCTATACTGTTTCCTTTCATCTGACTCTATTGATGAAGTCGTGGCCCAAGAATTATTTATTTATTTATTTTTTTTTTTTTATTATTAAAAAGGTAGGGTGTCATTCTTGCAAATAGTGGTTGCCATGTAAATTTTATTATATTTAATAAAATAAAATAATTTTATTATTACATTATTATTATAAAAAAAAAAATTGTTAACTTCAATTAAAGTCTCTACAAAAAGTGTGTGTATGTTACAACTTTTAAAACAAAATTTTCCAATCCCAATATTAGTAGAGTAAAAACTTTGCAATTGAGTTCACTGCAGATTTTTTTTTACTGTGTATGGACGGACTATAAGCGATTTCTCACGTAATCGTTTCTATCATTTTATTATTTTGCCCTTCGTTTTATGACATGTTTTACTCACTCGCTCTCAAATGTCGTAAAAGTTAGAGTAACGTATTGATATCAAATATATATCCAGCTTTGTTTTTAAGTAACCTTCATTCTACAACTTTACTTAAGCCCTTTTCATACGAGAGATAATGTTTTAGATTCTTCTGCTTGAACAGTGAAAAGAGATAAATGTGTTTTACATCAATAGCTGATTATTAGTTAGTTAGTTAGTTAGTTAGTTTGTTTGTTTGTTTGTTTGTTTTTCTATGGTCAAATGCTAGAGAAATGATGTCTAATGCCATGACAATTGTTAGTCCCGTAGAAGGCTTCTAGTACTTATCCTGTCGATGCTTTATATTTATCAGGATCATTTTTGAAAATAAGTTTTCCTACTAAATTCAATGGTTTATAATTTGACGTCCTATGTATTTATCTCTTATCGATTTTCTTATTGTTTCCATAAATTATTTATGTATCAATATTTGAAACAGTATCGACCTTATTTTGAAACTGTTGTTTCAGATCTAGCGTTAGTTGAGGAATGAACGTTTTATTGTTTCTCGTACTTGTTAATTTGTTTTGTTACACTCAACTGAACTCGAAGATTTAACACTAGAACACTTGAGATCTAGCAAAATTTTTCGTAAAATTATTGTACTTGTACTAAAAATTGCTGGATCTCTTTTCTACACTCGAGATGTTTTCACTTTTCTGTCTCCAAATATGTAAGTTTAATTTTAACATCTTTGCCTTTTTTGTGGTCATGCATTTTAAAATACATTTAAATACTCAAATGCGTAAATCCTCTTCAGGAACAACAGGACTCCGCTCATGTGGCGATTTAGGGGCCAGACCCCCACCCCAATTTTTTTCCCGCTTGCCTGTGCATACAAAAAAACCCAAATACATGTTTACATTATCATTTATTAAGTGCGCAATAGCGGTAGCTTCATTGATCAAAATGAAAAAGGCGGCGATCGCTCGGTCTCAGCCGAAAAGCGCCGTATGAGCGAACCCTCGAAAAGCGAGACCCTATTTGTAATCACAGTTTCAAGCGTGAATAGGAAACGAATGTGATAAGCTGTATTTCTTTGAGATGAGTTGTTCAGAAGAGCTTCTTGTAGTTTTCAGTCTTCATTTTGGGTAGTTGGAGTTTAACTTAACCTATTAAGTATTTAATATCTAAATCTAATTGTAATGTGATGAAGTTGAGCGAATCGGCACTTCGAAACTTATTATTCTTATTAAATGTTCACCATTCTTACAGTGCATTTCTGGTCTATATCATTAATTCTTATTAAGATTGCTTCATGAGTTAAAGTTTAACGTACTTGAAAGGTAGAGTGTTATTCTTGCAAACAGTGGTAGCCATATAAATCTGCAAAAGATCAATCACAAATGACTTATTTCTTTATCGTCTGACTCCAAACAATACCATTTAATTTCTTTCACAAAAGACAATACAAATTGAGTTCACAATTGGACTCAAAATTAAAATGAGCAAGATTGTTTCTCAAATAGCAAATACTAAGAATCCAGTGTTATTCGGGATTGAACGGCGATTAGAGAACGCCCAGGACATTACATTTTGGCTCTGTCTGTATGTTTCTCTCTCTCTTTTCAATTAAAGAAAGATATTTGGCAATAACAATTTCTTAAGTCTTATCTGAATGGATTAGTCTAATTCATTCGAACGCCATTTTTCCCATTGTAGCGTTTGTGCAGTGACGGAACAGGAGACATTAACGCGAATTTATGGAAATCCAATTTCATGGGAAGTCGATTAAGATCACCTCGTTAAGAGATACTGCAGATTAAATCAAAAGGATCCCAAGGCATTTGACGAGTGACGACGAACCCCCCCCCCCCCTTTTCCCTCCTATCATCGTCTGGTTAACCGTCGTCGTCGTACGGCAACTACCTTCCCAAGGCAGAAAAATCACATAGCGATCCCCGCAGCCACAAACAGATTAACTGGTATTAAAAATTGATGGCGGCGAAAAGGGAGAATCCATTGTGTGTGTGTCATCGTGGCCGTCGTCTTTTCGAGCGAATTTAATTCCTAGGTGGGTGTCTCAGTTTACGACTTGATCGTCCACCTGCTCCAAACCAAATTGATTTATATTGAATTAGTGCCTCGACGGCGCTCCATTTAATGTTTGCTGGCAAAGCGGGAGAATTACAGGATCACACCTCAGACGTGGCAGGCATCTTCGAAATGAGGGGTTTTCGACTGGGAATTAGCGCCTCGTTCAGCCGTACTGAATTTTTTTTTTCATTTATTTTTCTCTCCCTTTTTCTTTTTCTCTCCTCCGGTCACTGTTGAATGGCTCGTCAGCAAC
Source organism: Thereuonema tuberculata (assembly GCA_023159025.1). Lineage (NCBI taxonomy): Eukaryota > Metazoa > Arthropoda > Chilopoda > Scutigeromorpha > Scutigeridae > Thereuonema > Thereuonema tuberculata. Next base: position 4,270 of record JAFIDM010072509.1, read on the forward strand.
GTTTAATAAGATCACTCATTTTTCACTTAGGCGCTTTGCCAGACCTTTACGACTGATTTCCACGGTCTGGAAAAAAAAAGAAAGACATTTTATTTTACTTTTCCTTATCGTTTGAATAAACGACTTCTAGATTACTGTTTTCTTTTCTATGTATACTTTGTATTTTAGCTGTTATTCAGTCGGACATGATTTTAAAAAGAAACTTGTTTAATATACATATATTTGAAAGGGGTACATAATAACACCATTGCATAAAAACTCCAAGCTCTTAAATTTAGTTCAGAATTTTTGAGCCTTGTTAAACTTTTTTTTTTTTGATGACATTAAAATTTTTTATTTACTTATTTATTTTATTTTAGTTTTGTTTTGGACGAAAAGCCATTGAAAACTATTGCTATAAAAAATAATAAGTAAATAATATTTATTTATTTATTTATTTTTATAAATAAAATTACAGTTTAAGTTACATATTTATTAGATATTTAAAAGCAATACAAAACAAAACAAAAAGTATCAAGTTTTTAAAGTGCTTTATACAAATTTTGTAACTTTTTGAAACGAAAAAAACAAAAAAGTTTGTGGTTACAATATTTGATAATTAATTGGGATAAAGTTTTGTTTATTGCAAGAGTAATATAAGATAAAAAAGGATAAATTCAAAAGGATAAAATATATATATATAATAATAATAAATAAATATAATAATTATTTCTTTGAGTGTTCGAAAGTATTTAGAATTAAGGTAAAAAAAGCCAAAATAAAAGACCTTTTTTAAGTAAGCCTATTTCTTAATTGAGATTTTTTTTATACATCTCCAGATCGTATTGTTTAAAAACAAAATTTTTCATTAATTTAATTCAATGAGCAGATCTAGATGTTAGAAACCATAGTAACTCTTGTAAATCTTTTACTAAAAAAAAAAAAATTACTTGACTGGCTTTTGTCAAAAATAGTAAATTAATATTTTATCAATGAAGGACCAAACACACCAAATAAATAAAATCAAAAACTTCATTATATAAACTTCATAACATGTTTCAAGGATCGTAGTCCTCGTCTTCAGATGAAAATATATTAAAAAGAAAAAACTCCATGGCTTCGAACATAATAACGAAGCCAGAGAAGAATTTCAACAAACAAGTATAAAGCAATAATACAATAGTGTACAGTTATTGTTTCCAATTAAACAAAGATATTACGCAACATTATTGTATGAACAATCAAAACAAATAGTAAATGGTTACATTAAGTTATATTGTAGGGCATTAGTCACTGAAATTTCTGTGTTGTAGCATTTCATTGTTTTTATTAATAAAGTCTCCATGAATTTTCTTAGATATGTGTCTTTTTCAGTAGTATAAACAAGCGGATCATTGGTGAGTATCGTATGTCCCGTCTGTTGTTGATGCAGGGCCGTTTGATACTTCTTATTGTTTCTTCTGATCGCCCCCTCGTGTTCATTTATACGTTTTTGTAGTAGGCGTTTCGTCTCGCCAATGTAGAGGCATCTATCACCCCCTTCTGCACATTTTATTCCATAAATTACATTAGTTCTGTCCAAATTACGTACATATTTATGTTCCTTATTATGACTCAATAATTTACCCAATGTGTTCTTAGTTTTGTGTGCCAATTTGACATTAATTTGGCCTAGTATGGGAGCAAGTTTATTACAAAGAGAATATTCAAACGGTATGGAAACAAACTGGTACACTCTTCTGCCCTAATGACTAATGCCCTACAATACAACTTAATGTAACCATTTACTATTTGTTTTGATTGTTCAATCAATAATGTTGCATAATAGATAGAAACACACTCTTCCATACATTGCATTAGTATTAAAATATTTATTAAAATACTAATAAGGGAGACAAATATTATTATATTTTAATACTAATGCAATGTATGGAAGAGTGTGTTTCTATCTAATATTTTTGATATGGAAAGAAAGAAGATTGTGGAAGAATGTTGCATAATGTCTTTGTTTAATTGGAAACAATAACTGTACACTATTGTATTATTGCTTTATACTTGTTTGTTGAAATTCTTCTCTGGCTTCGTTATTATGTTCGAAGCCATGGAGTTTTTTTCTTTTTAATATATTTTCATCTGAAGACGAGGACTACGATCCTTGAAACATGTTATGAAGTTTATATAATGAAGTTTTTGATTTTATTTATTTGGTGTGTTTGGTCCTTCATTAATATATTCACGCAATCATGTCTAACAATATTTTATCAAATTGCTTAGTTCGTTTTTGACAGCATGTAATGCAGAAATGGCAATAGAGGATAATTTGCTCACATTTTCACTTTCTTCTTGTTGATTTCATGTAACAATTTGTAAATCTAAATTACTTGCGTAAGATTGAAAGGATTACTGTATATTATAAGAAACAAAAATGTCTCCCTCTACCCTTAAGGCTGAAGACGCCAAAGCATAATGCTGATCTTCTCAGTTAGGAAGTTCTAAGACTAAAATTCATTAAATGCCTTTTTGCCGAAATTAGTTGCATTTTCCCCAATTTAATTCAAATATCTCGAACGTGTAAAGTAATAAAGTTGAAGTCAGGAGGCTAGAATAACGCTCGTCCGCCTTTAATTCCAGGAAAGAACCCAATCACAAGCAAAGGGTCTGGGGATTGGATAAAGCAAACAAGCTTGGGGACCTAGAAAACAGTTTTTTCTCATATCCAGCAAATTCGAGTACATTTAATTCTACTTCGCTTATTCAAAATAATAATAATAATAATAATAATAATAATAATCATCATTAAAAAAATTAGCTTCTTAGTATTTTTGTTTCCAATTAAGTAAAATATATTATTTGTATTACTTATTGACATGAAGTCTTCAGTTTCGACATTACATTTGACGTTAACGCTAATTCAAATTGTATTCATAACGACTTAAGAGGAGGATGACAGAGTTCTTCTCAAATTGTCCTGAAGAAGTCTTTCGCAAAAAAAAAAAAAAAAATATCAAATATAGACAGATTAAAGGAGGGTTTCCTTTAGTTTTTTCGAATGACAGAAAATTATGATGTACAGTATACTCTCGATATGTCGAAGTTGAAGGGACGCTAAAAAAAATTCGAGATAGCGAGTTTTCGAGATAACAAGGTCATAATCAAAACATAAAATTTCACATAAAAACTCAAGATACGGAATAATATTCTAGAAATTAGTCTTGATAGATGAGAATAAGTATAAATATGTAATGATAGTTGACAATAAGTCTAAATACAGCAATGGTAATTTTAATTTTTAAAAGTAGTCGAAAATAATTTCATTAAATTGAAAAGAATTAGTAAAATACAATGAACTTTCATTGCTAGAATTTCTTAAAAAAGTCCAGTATCGTGGCCAGAGAGATAATGAAGGGTGTGAGAGATTCTTGGGAAAATATCTCTATTTGCTTCGACACAACTGAACGGCGATTTTTTCGGAAAAATGAATTTTTTAGAAAATGAAAATAAAGCAGCCTGAATAAAAATTGCCTTTCTGATTTAATTGATTTTTGATTTCGAAAAATATTCGACATAACAAGGTTTTGAGTGAAAACTCTTCGACATAAGAATTAAAATTAACATTAGATGAATATGTAATATCAAGGGGAAAATTAATTTTTCGACATATCAAGATTTTCGAGATATCGAGAGTATACTGTATAAGTTTCTTTATATTTCTACTTTGTGTATGAGCCTGTAAGTGTTTAGCAAGAGTGATTTATATTAAAAACTTAATTAGAATTCTTTTTTTTTTTTTAATCAATAACATTATTAAAGGCTTGTGTATGTGTATGTCTGTCTTTTCTTACCATTCAACAGCCTTTTTAATTCAAATATTTGAAGCATTCCTGGCAGCGCTGTTTCGTGATAATTATCATTCATCAGCTCGAGGATTTTTAAAATTCTCCGCCAGATGTCCTTTGTTGATAATGAAGCGTTCATTATTAGCTTCGCATCAAAGTAGATGCCATAGGAAGGGAGATAAACTTTGGTTGGATTTTGTTCTACCTTTACAACATATCAGGCCAGTTCCAAAATGGTTGGTTTGTTTTGTTTTTTTTCCTTTCTCTTTGGGGGGCCATTTTTTTTTTTATTCAGCCATTAAATTTCCCCTTACATTTCCAGTTAAAAGTGGTTACAAATCGTGTAATGTTAACCTGCTAGCAAGTATTGTATCTTTGGATTAACAAAAACCGAATAATAACTCTTGTGCGCTGTACAATACTTGGTGTCCATTTGATAATGTCAGATGGTAGGAATACAATGTTTTTTATTCTTTCTTTTTTTTTTTTTGTGCCAGCTGCATTGATGGAAGAATGGTTAAGATGGGACGATGGTAAGAGTTAATTGAGTGTCACGTGGACAGTTAAAAAAATAAATCTCTTCAGAAGCTGGTGACTCAGAAGGGAGAAGTGGTTCCTGGAAGTGAGGTAGTTAATAGAGAAGTCGGTTTCTCTCTCTTATCTTTAATTCTTATTTTTTATTTTATTCCTTTTTTTTGTTCCGATCTTATCTATGGACTGTGTTTTTTTATTTTTCTTTTAAGTTTTACGTGACTTCCCGTAACTGCGAACGATTCTTAAGATTACCAAATAATTTCTCCTCGTTGTTCATTGTTGTCTATTAGAAGTTATTGTTTGTTTTTGTTAATAGAACTTCTTAACTTACATTCTGTCCAACAGGAATCACGATGTTGTTACAATATACATTCAAAATGTATATACAGTCTAACAGATGGATGTTGACGATCTCGTTTGCGTGAGAATTACGGAAAACTCGAGATCTGTTCATTAACCTCTTCAGCAGGTCTCAAGGAATTTAGTACTTTGAATGTCTTGTCACTAGGAAAATGCAACCTAATGAATTTATTGTTTGTTTATTGACTGTTTTCAGTCAAATTTATGACAACTATATTAAAATGTAGTAAAAGTCTCATGCATTTCCCCGTATTATAATTTATTTAAATATTTCAATTTACTTCGCCATTTCGTGAGAAGGCATGGATAGAGGCTATTCTCGCGTAAATTACGTGAAATCACGAAAATACGAGATCGTCAAAATCCATCTGTTGGACTATAGGTTTTTGTTTTGTTTTTGTTTTTTTTTACTCAAGAACAACGGCGGACTATCTGAACTTCATCTTGACTAGAAAGTTTCCTGAATCTCCAAAATTTATTGTAATTCTAAATGATTCTCTGAAAATTGGAAATTCTTGTTATTTTTCGACGTTAATGACATATTTCGGGTGCGTTTCGCTCTATCTTTACTTTTTTGTTTTGATAACGTATTAAAATTTATGTAAATAGTCTCGGAAAAAGTAGGCAGTCATTTTAAAAATAAAATTGAAACGTCCACTGCATCTTTACCTAATATTTTTTCCAAAGGAAGTTCTTTCGGTCGTAGAAATGTGTTTTGAAGTAGACGATGGACATATTGAACATGCTCTACGTTAAACTGCAAGTTTTGTACGTACTGCTTCTGCATTAAATGACATTCCGGAAACTTAGCGTCTCCCGCCTTTTATTTGCACGATTCTTTTCTGTAAAATATCATTTCCTCCTAATTCGATGATGCTCTAAGCTTTTTCTTTTTTTTCCTGTATCTCTCAGAGTTTCCGAATCTCAGACTCAGACTAACTTCCACATTTTGCCGCTAGGGGCGCTGCCGTCAGTCTCATCTGATAGCGCATGGTCGCTTTCCTATACTTACTATACTGCTTCCCTGACTTTAGCTATCTTCTTCATTGAAAAGTTATTTGGGTGACTTAGAACTTCCCATATCCCCTATATAGGCCTACATGTAAATGTGTGTCTGTTTATGGATAACATTTAAATGCTGTTATTCGCTGATAGAAATCATCTATTGCAATAAATTGCTTGAAACGAAAAGTTAACTAATAAGGCCACTGAATTTTGAACCGAAATTCAAGATTAAAACTTCAATAATTTTAGGTAAAATTTTGAATTAAAATGATTAATTGAAAATATTTTATCAATTGAAAGACTCAATACTAAAAAAATGTACACAGAAACTTTTAATAAAGTAATCCTTCATTACAGTAAACCATACTTTATATTCTTCCTTACATGTAACTTTATTTAGTATAAATTATCAAATAAAAGCAAGTAAAAAATCTATTGTTCTTTATTTTTTCACTTTTTGTCAACTTTTTTTTTAATTTTAGTCGTTCACTTGTCCGTGAATAATTCCAAAATGATTACCTATGTCTGCTTGAAGCCATGGTCGTAACTTGAGCCTCTGAGCAGGAAATGGCCCCCATTTTTTTCTCATCATTCCTCCCCCCTAAACAAGGCTGGCGGAAAACGGCAGAGAGAAGATTACAAACAGCAGGATTGTAGTACGAAATTCATGTCTCCCCCCTTTCCCTCTTTATTTTTCTCAGACACACACATTCTGAACGATGTTCTTGTTAATTTACGGGTCATTCCATATCAAATCATCCAGAAATTTTAGGAAATGTCACCCACCCTCACAGAAAACTTTGAAATTTTGTATAATTGAAGTTTACCTAGATATATGAACATTTCCAAAATTTAAATGTTGCAGGTTAAGTAATTTTTCAGTAATGGTCTCAAGAAGTTATATGGATCCAGGAACTCAGGTGTTCCATGGACGAGCTCCTTGATAATTTAAAAATGCAATATTTCCTACAGTTTTTGCAGTAGAACCTTGATTTTTTTTTTAAATTGAAGAGGAATGTTTATATTTTTATGTTCATGCTTCTTTTATTGAGTAATCATAAGTTGTTTTTTAGAAAAAAAATGTAAATAATTTTTTTTAAATAAATTCGATACCTGGGCATTGTATTTTTTTCAAGGTATTGCTCCATCATAGATTCCTTTGAAAATTTTACAATATTATTATAAATCCTTCTTTATGTCACACAAAAAAAATCAGTTTGTAGAAATGATGGGAAGTGTAGAAAAAACACTATATTAAAAAAAAATTAAATTGATAATTTCTGACTATCATGTCACCTGTAAAATGAGCACCATAAAAAATACATATGAACAGAAGCGTCTTGTTTTAAGTAATTTAGCTGAAATGTATTCTCTCTATAAAAAAAAGTATCCTGAAGACAAAGTAGGATTTTCAAAATTTGAATCTCTTCGACCAAAACAGTGTATACTCGTAGGATCATCAGGAACACCTATCATATGTGTCAACACTTAGAGTCAAAATGTTAATTGCTTCTAAATTCTTTTTCTATTAAAGTAACATACCATGATCTAATGAAAACAGTAACATGATATAAATAACCGAGCCTGTATGCTCCTTCTGTGCAAAAAATGCCCCCCCCCCTTCCCAGTTCTTTACTTCAAACACACTTAAAAAATGAAATAGAAGACTATGATCCTGATGTGATGGTTCAGTACAGTCAATGGGTATCAACTGATAGAATGACTTTAAATGTTCAAATCACCACTCTATCAGAATTCTGCGACACACTAATTAAGAAAATTGAAACACTTACTCCACACTCTTTTATTGCTCAATCACAGTCTGATTATCTGAAAATGAAGAAAGAAACACTTCATGAAGGATCAGTGTTAATTTTAATGGATTTCAGTGAAAATCTCCATTTTGTTGTTCAAGATGAAGTACAGGGGGTACCATTGGAACAATGGTAGCTGCACTCTTCACACTGTTGTTATATATTATAAAAAAGATCAACAGTTGCAAGCAAAAAATTTTTGTATCATTTCTGATGATCTAGAACATGATGTGGCCCTTGTGTATCAGACTCAGAAGACTGTATTGAATTTTTTGAAGTTTGAATTTCCTGAAATTCCACTTGCTTATGCTGAATATTTCACTGACGGATGTGCTGCACAATATAAAAATTGTAAGAATTTCAGAAATATCTGCTACCATGAACACGATTTCAATATAAAGTGCAGCTGGTCTTTTTTTTGCAACCAACCATGGCAAATCTCCCTGCGATGGTATTGGTGGCACTGTCAAAAGACTTGTCGCAAAAACAAGTTTGCAAAGACTATATAAAGATCAAATACTTACTGCATCGCAGGTATTTGAATTCTGTCGGGAAAACCTACAAGGCATTTCAGTTCTCTGTTTCAAAAGATGAAATGGTTCAAGTCAGAAATTTTCTTTCCCACGCTTTGAAAGTGCAAAAACTGTTCCTGGAACACGATCTATGCATCACATTATACCACTATCACCAACCAAGATTGGAGCAAAAAGGCTAAGCTATGATACTGATTTTAGTATCATTCATGATTTCTCTGCACTTCCGCCACTGATGCCATTATGCTCTGTGCAGCCCAACTGCTATGTTGCATTTGTATATGACTCTTCTTGGTATCTGGGGATTGTTGAGAAAGTAAATGGTGTAGAAGATGTTACAGTAAGGTTCATGCATCCTCATGGACCATCCCCGTCCTTCTATTGGCCTAATAATGATGTTTGTGATGTCCCATTCTCACATATTCTATGTGAAGTTGATATCACCACAGCAACAGGCCATACTTATCCTCTAAACAAAAAATCTTCTAGATTGGTGGAAGAAAAGTGGTCCTCATATAAAAAAATATTAAATGTGAAGCATTAAAGCATCTTGTCATATATATAGTTCCAAATGAACTTGAATGCAGATTCATATCTTATATAATGTACGAGTATATTTTATAGTTTATAGTTTTGTTTTATATTGCAATTTTTTTTACATTTGTATATTTTTATGCTCACTTATGTTGTTAATGTTTCTTGAGTACTAGTTAACAGTATTTCTATTATTGAGATATTGTGAAAAATGTTAATGGCTGAATGAAAATGTTTTCAAAATTCAAGATGAATTTTTTTTTTGTGAGTCCCATTCATTTCTCAAAATTGATTTTTTTTTTGATGCAAATTTACTATTTGCAGATCAGTTTCTAATTTTTTTCAATAATTTTCAGAGGGGAGGGCAAGTGTCCAAATTTTTTTTTTTTAATTTTACAAAAAAAATTAATCAACAAAATTTTATTTGGCCAATTCTTTCACGAATTTTTTTTTGAGAGTACCATTCATTTCTCAAAACTGATTTTTTTTTTTTGTGAGGAAACTTTACTATTTGTAAATCAATTTGTAATTTTTTCAATGATTTTCAGATGGGGGCAAGTGTCCAAATTTTTTTTAAGAAATTTAACCAAAAAAAAATTAATCTACAAAATTTTATATGGCCAATTCTTTCACGATTTTTTTTTGGTAAGAACAATTCATTTCTGAAAACTGATTTTTTTTGTGATGAAACTTTACTATTTGTAAATCACTTTCTAATCTTTTCAAGGATTTTCATATGGGGGCAAGTGTCCAAATTTTTTTTTAGAAATTTACCAAAAAAAAACATTAAACTACAAAATTTTATTTGGCCAATTCTTTCACAATTTTTTTTTTGAGAGTACCATTCATTTTTCAAAACTGATTTCTTTTGTGAGGAAACTTTACTATTTGTAAATCACTTTCTAATTTTTTCAAGGATTTTCAGATGGGGGCAAGTATCCAAATTTTTTTTTAGAAATTTAACCAAAAAAAAATTAATCTACAAAATTTTATATGGCCAATTCTTTCACGATTTTTTTTTGGTAAGAACAATTCATTTCTCAAAACTGATTTTTTTTGTGATGAAACTTTACTATTTGTAAATCACTTTCTAATTTTTTCAAGAATTTTCAGATGGGGGCAAGTATCCAAATTTTTTTTTAGAAATTTAACCAAAAAAACATTAAACTACAAAATTTTTTTTGGCCAATTCTTTCACGATTTTTTTTTGGTAAGAACAATTCATTTCTACAAAATGATTTTTTTTGTGATGAAACTTTACTATTTGTAAATCACTTTCTAATTTTTTCAAGGATTTTCAGAGTAGAGCAAGTGTCCAAATTTTTTTTTTAAATTAACCAAAAAAAAAAACGAAAAAAATTATAAAA
>JAFIDM010072510.1:0-14231 GCA_023159025.1 Thereuonema tuberculata
GTACGTTACTAACGCCTTCTTTGGAAATGACAATCCTCGGGTTTTGCACATTCTTATAATAGCAGAATATATTCAATAAGATGTTAAAATGATAACATGTATTTTTATAGTCAAGAAACGTAATAAAACATTAGAACATTGCTACTATTTAAAAAAAAAAAGGAGCTCATTAGCATGGTCGAGAAAACTTGGCACTAAGGTAGTCGAAAATTTCCTGTTAGTATTAACAAAAGTATAAAGTTTTTGTATATAACAAATTTATAATGATAAGTACAGATAATAACAGAAATGAAATTTAATGTGTATTAGCACATTATTACATTAAAAGAAAACAAGAACTTGTTTCTTTAATGTCATAATGTTCTAAAGCACGTTAAATTTCATTTCTATTACTAACCTTTTTAATGAATTAATCCTTTACATGCTAAGCTGAATGCTAGGGGGGATTAATTATTCTCCCCTTTTATTCTTAATTCAGCTTTGTTGCTTTTTAATTGAGGGGTCTTTGTTTTGTATGTTTGTCCGTTTTGTATGTTGTCCTATTCCACTGAGCTAGGTATACTGGGCGGATCGGACTGATGAAAGTTCAACAAAACTCGAAACAGTACTGTCTTCGATTCCCAGTATAAATACCAAGCATAGCTCAGTGAATTTTGTTTTGTTTAGTTATGTATGTTCTTGTTTTCTTTTAATGTCATACTTATAATTAGATTCAATGATTTCTTTCAAAATATAACTGCGTTGATCTGGAACTATCTTATGTTGATTCACATTGCTGAGCATTCTTTTGGCGTTTGTTGTTTAACAATTTTAATTGTTATTACAATATATCCAGATTTTGAAAATTTTTTATATATTTAGAAAATGCAGTATATCATAAATTTAGAAAATATATAAGATTTAAACATTTCTGATAGTTCTTCAGAAGTTCCTTTTTTTTTTAAATTTTAGTGCTATTCTTTCCATTTACGTATAACAAAAATTGTGCTTAAATTTAATTAAATTTGTGTTTAATAAGAATTATGCATTTAACATAAATGGTTTAATCTACAATTTTACATTTTATAATTTAATATCTTTCTGAATCGAATTTCTTTTGGTTTTCTTTTAGATCTTTCTCTTGGATAGATATAGTGATTTTATATATTTTAATCCTGCTGAAGGAATCACATTATTGTATTCCTTAAGTCTGAAAGTATACTTTACTCGGTTAAAGGTAACTTTTAGTTTCAATATTTTATGTAAATTCTGTTAACATTTTGCATACATATGAATTGTTTCTCTTTACATAACTAACCCATAGATAATTTTTTTTGCGACTTCCTAATTCGATCTCCTGTTCCTACGTAGTCCTTCCACTTACGGATGGAGGCTTTGTTGTCAACATTTTCCATTGTTGAAAAATTCTTATATTATTATATTTAATTATATATTTTAAACTTTAAAGAAGTGTGTAATTTCAATCTTTGCTATTATTTTGTTCCCTACAAGTCTAATTTTCTTTTTAGTTTTGTTTAAAAATAATAAAAAATCCATTTAAAATAAAAAAAAAAAAAAAACTTCATGTCGTTTTTCTTACCATTTCCGAATATTTTATCTTCAGATGCATCGTTTAAATCTGTCACATCGTCCTTGCGTCAGTGCACGTGATAAAATTGAATGTGAGGAAAAATGCTTAGAAACGTATGTCAATAAAATCTTAATATGCAGGTAAAATTTCAAATAAATTACAATTTTAAGAACACAGCCGAGAGAAATGCACATGTTAACGAATAATTAATATTTATTTATTCTAAACTTACAATTAAGTGCTAATTTACTAATAGTATTGAAAAAGTGACCTTTTCTAAGTACTATTTCATAGTTGATATTTTCACATAATTCTTTTTACAAAAACAATACAGATAAAAATCAAAACAGAGAAAACGAAACAGATTTTTAAATTTTATTTGATTATCGTTTTCTCAAATTCAGGTTTCATATCCAATTAGCTGAAAAATTATTAGTTTTTATTTTAAATTTAATAATAAATTAAATATTATTTGCATTTTAAATTTTCCACGTTATTTATTTTGTTACTCCATTATGAATTCGTGCTTGATATACGGTAATATAAAAACGAATCTTCATTTCTTCTTCATTTCGTTTCATACCATTTCCGACTAGTTTATCTTCAGATGAATCGTTTAAATCAAACGTCTAACATAAAGATTTTAAAATGTTGATCGGATTACTTTTCTCGCTGGTTTAAAATATCTTCTACTACTTTTTTATATGATGTTTGTGTTTCGTTATCAGAAAATCAACTATATGATCAATTAAACTTTTCTTTTGAACTTATTGTTATCTTCATAATAGTAATGATAACGTGTACTGTAAATGTTCATGGATAGTCTTACTAACTCCTGTACATTTGACTAATCAATTTAATAAAGGAAAAAGTTAAAACTTTAAAAATTAAAAATTACATTAAAATTGAATTTAAAAAACATTAAAAGTCACAACCAGGTTTCCTTCCCGAGAGGGGAATTTCTAAAGTGATAGAAAAGTCACTGCAACAAGTCCAAATAAATAGATTCAATTGTTCAAATGGGCGGGATCTAATGTTGCGTCACATGATCTGCAGGCATGATTGCTAGGGTGACTAAAGCACATCTGGTGGTGTTTTGATGAACTGATGATGTAAATAACTGCACATGGGTCTGTTTATAAACGGAATCTCCTGTTTGGTGATCGAAGTTATTGACAGCCAATACCAATAGCCCTTAAGAATCCCAACACCAACGTAGTAAAATTTCAATAGCTCAGCAACAAGGATAGAAAAGAGCCTGGGAAATTTTATTTAATTTGATCATATCTACAGAATCTAAAAACACAAACTCAACATCATATTTAAAAGTAACCAATGTTTGCAGTAATTTATTTTTTAAATAAATTTAAAAAATCACAATCAATAAGATCACTTTGAATTAAATGTGGAAGACATGTTTTTTTCTAAATTAAATACAAGCAGTGTACGTATGCGAAGGTTGGTAAAATGACGAGAAAATTAGAAAACAAAAAACTTGCAGAGCAAAACAACGCAAGAATGGTGAACCTAGAGGAATCAAGTCTCGTGATTCTATATCTTCAACTGTAATTCTTATTTTTGAACATTTGTTCGGACAATTTAATTAGAATAAATACAGATTGCTATTTCTTTCATGACAATAAATGTTACAATGATCAATCAATAGGCAAAAGTATTGACAAATAATTAGACTATCTTTTAATAGGTAATGTAAAATGACATGTTTTGAAAGAAATTTGAAATCGAGCAGATAACGTTTGAATAGGAAGCCATATCCGGAAACGTACCGCAAAATTGTATACACAATTTAGATGCACAATTTAGATAAAAAATCCTTTCCGTACAGGAAAACTGAAAACATTATTTATTAGAATTGGCATTTAAGTCACCATTATTTGACCAGCAGAAGCAAAAAAATTTATTGATCTATTTAAGGACCACTTGATTTGATTTTGTTTTACTTATGGCTCTGGGAATTTCAGGACATGGGTTCCTAATCAAAACGTCGTCTGTTCGGTCCCTTTTACAAGCACTGGGACTTTCTAATAGGAATTTCGAAACACCCTGTATCACTGCTCAAACACTAGAATTGCTGCCGAAGTGCAGCACAAGTTAATCATAATCAGACAGACTATCATTAGTTAATAAGTTATTGGCTATTCGAAATATAGTGCCTTTCGTAAAAATTAGTAACATCTCATTTAAAAAAAAAATCTTCAATATCAATTGAATTGACTTATCTTTGCTTTAATAGGTTGCCTTTTATGGATGAAGGAATTCTTCCAAATTGCAGGAATGAAAAGGACTTTTTTGACAACATTGACATTTTTAACGAGGCTATGCCTCTAAATATCGATTGCTTTTGTCCAGAAAAATGCAAAGATCTCTTATTTCATTTGTACCCAAGTGCTGAACTTACTCCCAATCTTGAAGAAAACGTAACCATAGAGATTTTTTTCGACACAAATAGATTTCTATTTATTGATGAATATCTTCAGTATTCATTAGTACTTTTGCTTATAGATATTGGTGGAAGTTTAGGTTGTTTCATTGGATTTAGTCTTCTAACATTGTATGAAATCATTGAATTTTCTTATTCAGCTATATTTCGCCTGGTAAGTATGGATAAAAAAATTTACATTTCAAACCATTTATTCTAAAAAACAAGAATAATTGAATATTAAATTAAAAATACAGCAACTATACGGTTACTTTTGTTGTTCATTAGGTCAACAAGAAAGCATACAGAGAACAAACGAGGGAATTGAATTTCAGAAGTGAACATAATGATGAACACCTAATTCAATCTAAGACAGGAGAAAGTAAAATTACAGCAACTGGAATCGATAGAGTAGTTGCAGAAAACACAACTAAGCTACAAAAGATATTTTGGTGTCTAACTCTGCTTTTAGCATTCATTATATCTTCATATCAGACGACAGAAATTGTTGTAGATTATTTTGAAGGAGCACCTTCTACTAGAAATACAGTTCAGAAAAATAATACAATTCGTTTTCCTCTAATAACAGTGTGTCCTTATAAGCCCTTCATTTATGATCATTATCTACAATCTTATCGAAATGAAGTTATAGATGACTTGAACATGACCGATGATGAACTTATAAAAATATCTGCATTAGATGTTTTACATCTGCCTGATTTGAACATTTTAGAATTGTTGGAAGAAAATCGAATTATCAAGAAGATAACAGAAGTTCATGATGTAAATATCATCAAACTTTTAGTAAAGATAAAAATATTACTATCCAATTAATCTTTATCCCAATTATTCCAATTTCAATTATAAATATATATTTATTACTCTCAATAACTGTAATAATTTATATTTTTAATTTCAATTAGGCTACTCTATCATAAATTAAGCCGAAGGGCTACAAAACGAAGTATCCGTTGATATATAACAAAAGTCGCCTTGCTTTTAAATAAAGTATTAAATTGAAGAAACTCCATGCTTTCCAAATCAAAGGAAATTATAGTTTTTCCGAAAATAATTATTTTTAATAAGAAGAGAATATTGCACTTGAATTTAAATTCTTGATCTCCAACTCTATATGGTACAACCTAAGAAATAGATATTTATTTAATGAGAGAACTAAAACTGAAATTGAGATAGTACAGAAGTAAATAATATGACCTTGGATGTCTCCAACAGCGTTCATCACAACGTTAAACTTTTGAAGAGCTTTGAGTGGAAAAAATAAGAGATGTTTGTCTATCCAGTAAAAAGTTTTGATTTATAGTAATCTATATAGATATCGATTACTAGAAATATGTACATTTATCGATTACTACATTTATGTAAGTATATCTTTAATTGCCTTTACATATATACATCGACTATTGCATATATGTCAATTATTGAATATATGTCGATAACATATCGATTTTAGAAATATGTACGATTATATTGAATTTTAATTAAAAGAATGAAGAGGGTTTCCTCCTTGTTTCTTGCCGCTCTCCAGTCAGACAATGACAGTAAATCTGATTTTTAGACTATCCGTGGGGTTACCTGAAAACGGTTCGAATTGGGCCCCTTGATTGCTTGGACTGGCCGTGCCCTAGTGCCAGGTGGATGAAGTGTGAGATATATCAGTGTAATTTTCACCTTTGTAGTACAAGGACGGCGACCTTTACACTTACAATCCTTGGAAATAACATTCATGATATTAGGCTACAGCGAAAGTATAACCATGGAAACATGTTTTTTAGCTCTCTATCAAGATTTAAAGTACTGTACCTTGCTTCAAAGATGGGAAACGATTCTTAGGAAACGATAGCAGAGGTTACGCTGTTAGTGATTTTGTGTTTTTTTTGTCATTGAACAGCAGCTTGGCAGATATTTTTGGAACTGAGTTACTGCAAAGACGGCATGAGATGATTTTTTTCTACTATGAAAGTCAGTTAGGCCTTCAGTACGGTCCATTTGTTTCAATGAAGGCATTTAAGACTTTAGAAACAAACTTATTCAAAAAGAAAACTGTTTTGTGAAATTCAGTTTCTTACTGCGAATTTGGAATTGAATTTATTTGCATGAATCATTTTGGTTTTAATTTTCTAATCGTAATCTTATTTTATTGCTACTGTATTACTTTTAGCATTAATTTTACTTCTTTGGTTTTACTTTTTGAACTTAAAATACCTCCATAGTACACTAAAAGATTGATTGGAAGAAGTGAGTTGAAGGAAGTTCGTTGTCTTTATGGCACCTGTGTTTCAATCCCTAATGGTAAATTCTTTTCATTATTTAGTATTATTTCACTGTTGTTTCAGTATTTAAAGTCATTGTTATTTTTTCCGTGTGGAAACAGTGATTCTACATTATTTGGTTAATTTTCTCTTTCACTTGCATTTTATTTTTCCGATTCTATCATTTAATTTAAAATAATATTTTTACTTTAGTAAACTCAGTATGCACTTCATTAATTTTCACTCAAGGTTTTTAACTCTCATGATCTATTCTCCATAGCAAATGTTTGTGGATTCTATAAAGCCAAGTGTACAATGTTTACAGGGACCGGACTTCGATCCCCTACACCCGGCTAAGGACAAAGATTTTTCGATTCTAAATTCTCCTCCAGATCGGTCTTAATTACATCCGTAACGCTCTGAAATTGATACAAGGTTGTTTAATCGGTCATAGGCGGACGGGTGTCGGGCTGACCACCAGAACAAAACTTTGACCCGTTGGTCAACGTAACTCTAGCGAACCCAAATGCCTACATAGGCTGATATTGGAACACTAACTTAACAATAGGAAACCTTTTAAAGCTCTTGGTAGCAAAAAATGAGGAATTTTTCAGAGTACTTCTCCTCTTAAAAGCATTTGCAGATTCAAATGTCTTAAACATCCTAAATTCAAAAGGAAATTCTTATAGAAATTGTTTTGTTTGTTTTTTTCATTGAAAAAAATTGTTACTGTATTTAATCTCAAAACTAATGAAATTTTTAGTTTATATGAAGAATAATGATTAAGAAATATAACTAATTTTGTTATCTTGGTCATTTTCAGATATTAAATGAATTTAAAATAAGGTAGGTTGCCCAAATAAGGCCCAGTTTCAAATAAGGCCCATCTTTCGTTTTATTAATAGAACGTTGACAATTTACCAAGATTAGTTATGTTTCAGACAGGTCCTGGCTTCTAACGGCTACACCAAAAATTAGGTCCGTTGAAGTGGATAATTTCACCATGTTTGTTTCAGTAAAACAGTAAAAGTCGCCCGAAGCTTTTGTCGTTACTATTTCAACTTAATTTGATAAATCGTCTGCATTTTTTGGCAACTTAATATATATAAACATGTTTTATATCATTTTAAAGTGTGTAATGAGTAGAATAAGATATTGTATTTGATATTTTCCAATTGATGTGCATTTAAATACTTTTTAGTAAAACAATGCATGAAAGCATGGGTACCTTTCAAGACAATTTTCATCCTTCCAGTAGAAATGTAAAAAATCTTTAAACGTTAGGTGGGCCTTATTTGGGCAACCTACCTTATTTAATTTTCGGTATACTGAATTGTTTTAGATTTAGCAATTTAGCAATATAACTTCCGGTTTATTTGTTTTAAAAGCACAGTTTAAAATTAATGTATTATTGTAAGAGAACCTTTAATTTTATTTTTCATTTGATTATTTCAGGTTTCAATGAGTAAAGAATATTCCTTATTGTCAATGTAAAACTTTAGCTCATAACACTATTTTAAAAAGCTTTTGAAAATCACAGTCTTGATTTAATTTGTGTTTTAAACAATCAATTTCCTTATAAAGCAGTCC
Organism: Thereuonema tuberculata; assembly: GCA_023159025.1. NCBI lineage: Eukaryota > Metazoa > Arthropoda > Chilopoda > Scutigeromorpha > Scutigeridae > Thereuonema > Thereuonema tuberculata. The sequence goes on from JAFIDM010072510.1 coordinate 7,871, forward strand.
AGTAAAACATCTGCATCATCTTCCCCCCTTCCTATTTCACAATTATATAAAGAATCCGAATAAATATATGTATCTGAATAAGTATCTGTATGGTTAATTGTAAGCATTGTCGCTTTTCAAATGACTTTCGAATACGTTGATACATTTCATTTCCAAAATAAAAGAATAATTATCTTTGTTTCTATAACTTCAGTAACTTTAGTTACCGTAATATAGCCGATTTTGTTGCTATCATTAAGAAACATTTTAAATTATTGTAACTAAAGAATAGATAATTATGATTTGCAAGTGATATTGCTTGCTTAAACTATCATGTTTTTTGACATCTTCTTATCTAATGTTGCATAATTTTTTTAATTAATGTTAATCCCACGGCTAATACAAGATACCGCTTATTGGCAAAATTAGATAAAAAAAAGCATTTAACTGCTATATGACGAAGTCGGGTTCGATCCCTGGGTCCTGGTTGTTTTTTCCCTAGATATGTCCTAGGCTTAACTTAATACTTGGTAAACAGGATCGGGTTTCTGTCTGGTAGTTAAAAGGGAACGTTTGCAACGACAGTGCCTAATCCTAAAGGTCACTCGTTAAGTTTCGTGAAAATCCTTTATAAGCTTGCAATTGTGCTTATAGAACTTTTTATCTGATGAATAAAATTAGGCATTTATGAACTTCATTAATATTTAATCTCTGTGGCTTACATTTGAAATGGAAGCACGGCGTAATTTATTAAAGAAATGGTCACAATGACATATAATCCATTCCGCCCCCCCTCAATCAATTGCAGGAATAAATGGTAGGTGTACACTTAAATTCATCTTTTATTTATTGTTTAAATCATACTTTCGTTTGGCTAAATTTCAATGCAATTAATTATACTTTCTTATAATGTAATTTTTAAGAAAGATGATAAGAGTGGGAGAAAACATATTTAACATATGAAAAAATTTAATTAATTCTCTTAAGATTCTAAATTAGTTTTTAAAGATATTTAAAATTTATACACTATGTATGAGGGTCATTCAATAAGTAATGCAACACATTTTTTTTTCTCAAAGTAGATTTGCTTTATATTACAGTTTTAAATACATCACGTTGTTCTTCAATTCTTTAGCTATAAAAAAATTATTTTTCAACGTAATCTTCATTCAAGTCTATGGCCTTACGGCACCGAGACATCAGGGCTGTTGGGTGGATGAGGGAGTCAGTGAAGTTTTTGATCTCCTCGTGGATATACAGACTTGAGTGTGGTCTGGCGTTGTCGTGGAACAGGAGAAGTTTACGGCCTTGTGGCCACGAACACGCTGGAATCGTTTCCTCAGTTTCTTAAGAGTCTTCACGTAGACTTCTGAGTTGATCGTTGGACGTTGCAACATTGCAGGACTCACAGCTGTGTGCAGCCGGGCAGAGAGAGGGAGAACAGACAGCTTTCCTTCTTTCGACGATGACAGACGATTCGCCCAAAGACTCACAATGCTTTTATCAACTGCCGAGTCTCCGTAGACAATCTGTAAGCAACATTCTATTCAATGACTGCTTTGTTTGGAACGCATCTCATTCAGAGACGCCATCTTGAACACTGCCTACCATGATACCGTGAATAATGAAACAATTTCAGAAAATGTGGGAATATGTGAAGATACTGTACAGAAAATTTCACGTTTTTATATCAAATATAGTGGGAAAAAAATGTAACTAAAGAAATTACAAGCAAAATTGATAGCTGCAAATAATGAATATTAAATATTTTTATTTTTAATTGCATCTATCAATGTTGCTTTCATTTTTTGTAGTTATTACTAAGTATATTTGCAACTTATGTATTGTCTTATAAAATAAGAACTAAATTTGGCCAAAAGTTTTGTATTTTGACTAAATACATAACTTTGGTCATATTTTTACAGTGATACCTACTGTTATTAATTTTATTTATAGAGTGCTTAAATGCCTATCGTGGAGTTTCAACAATGTATCATATAGGTATAAAACATGATTTAAGAAACAAGGCTGATTTTTTATGCCAGGTAATTTTAAAATTATAATTTTCAAAACTCAAAATATATTTCCAATAAACATAGTTATATCTTTGAATCCTTAATTTTGCTTGTATTCGTGTTAAGATTACAAAATTTTAGGAAGTAGGGAGAAGACAAGGTTATTCGTATTTTACTAACATTCTGAAAGTATATATTGTATAAGATTAGAATGTAATAGTTGAAGTTTAACATAGGAAAAGCGTTGAGTTAATTAATTTAAAAGATTATTTTAAGAAACAGCCACAATATTTAAAAGCTAAATAATTCAAAGCTTTTTAAATTTTAGACAAAGTTTAGACAAAAAAATACTTAAAAAAAATTATACAGGACGGCTTAGTTTCATTATTACGAAAGTATCGCAACAGGTTCTTTAGTGGAGATGTGATTCTACAAAGAACCATGGTTGTTGTTTTCATGTTTTGTCCTTATTAGAATTAAAAAGAAGAATTAAGGAGATTTTAACCAAACAGTTCTAGTTGAAATGGAGGCTTTATTTTTAGAATGAATATTTCAGTTTTTGTGATTATTATGTCATTGTTATGATAAATCTGAAGGTTCTGTAACTTTCGTCCACTTTTATCCTTACGTAAAAATCAGGACTTCTGCATCATTTTATGCATTATTTTTGTGTTAGTTATGTAATAATGGTGGATCCCTTTATTCCAATAATTATGTTCATGTGAGCTCAACGTCTTCACCCCATATCCCACGGGTGTCACTGGGGCTTTAACGTAACTTCGCTGCAGTCTTCTCACGTACTGGCACCTAGTAGTACCTTGGGCTTCGGATCCGGCGGCAACTGCTGCGTTGGAAACGGCTAGGGATGGATTCTCTCGTCGTTGTTCTCCTGGAGTACGAACGTCCCTGTCGTCTGCGGCGATTGGAGTGTCTGCAACGGCCTAAGGTTGACTTCTCCCGGCGTCGTGCCTTCCAATGCGCTCGCCTCTGCCTACTTCGATACACGAGTTGCTTTTTCCCGGACTAGGGTAGTCTTCGTCGCCGTAAGCCACTCGCTATCTTCGGCTACACCTTCTCTGAGCTCCGCTGTCCTCTCTGGCTGAAGGTACCCTTCTTGGATCCTTTCTGCCGACTAGACTCAGCTTCTCTCGGGCTTGGGAGTATCTCTCGCGCTCCTTGCCGCTAAAACGGATTCGGCTGTCTCCGGGTGGAGACCTCTCTCGCGGCTAGCTGCCGCCCAAACGACTCGCTTGAACACGGCTCTGCAGCTCTATAAATAGCAAAAGGCTGCCTCGCTCTCAGTCCCGGAACGGTCAACTTCTTTAAAGGGATGATAGGTTGGACGAGTCGATTCACTAGATGGGAGGGGGGGGGGGGCAAATCGACTGGTAACAATATTCTATACAACATTTGTTACATTTCTTTTTAGTAATTTCTTTTTCAACATCTTTCTGTGGGTATTTCATTTCTTTAAAAGCATTGAGAGACAAAGAGGATATATTTAATTTACTTCGTTTCCGATAAAAAGATATTATTTCATCATGTTTGTTTCATACTTGACTTCCTAACAGAGGAAAGATGTGATAACTGAGACAAATTCTTATAATGAAGATAATAAGGAGTTTGTAACATATTCTCATACATCAAACAAAAGTTACAAGAGAAGATTTTATCTCTGGAACACGGATTTTATAAAAATTGGCAAGGACATAGTTTTCGGCTTGAGAAGTGCTGAGACTCGTCAAGGTCTATGGGCAATTAAAAATTGTAATTGAATTCAAATACAAAAATATTTAGAAGTGAACGTTATTGGTCGAGTGGTGTAAGGTGTGAGAAGCATCTACTGGCTCAGGTCGATTCGCAACACAGACATTTTTTTTTAATTAATGTTGAGTTGTTAATTAAGTGCTTTTAATCCTTTGTAATCATTTCTAATTATTATACTTTATTTGTAATAATATTTGGACAGTTATGTGGAATTTTACTGTAAAAGCGGTGCTATTCAAATATTATATTAAAATGTTAATGTGTTTAGTTTTTTAAATATCTATAATTCAAATGTAATGATTCACTATAGGGAGTATTTTTCATGACAATTTCATTGATTTTAAGCTTAATTACAGCTTCTATGAAAAAATTAATTACATTTTATTACTTTAAACTATTGCGAAGATGAAAAGAAGATATATTTTGTATCATTAATAATACTTTAAACTACTTAAATTTGCGTTTAACTGCTTTGTGAAATATTTTTACATTGGTATACAGACAGCGACAATTTATAATTACCTCTCGTTTATCGCCATGAATCCAACGACAAAGTGCGTGCCTTTCTTTCAAACTTGCAAAAAAATAGTACAGTGTAACCTCCTTTAACGGACACTCCGAATAGCGGACACCTCTAATTAGCGGACATTATTGCGGGTCCCAGTCCCTTAAAATAGGACATTCCATGTTATCCACTCCGAATAGCGGACACTCTGAATAGCGGACAGTTATTTTAACTGTAAAAAAAAAAAATAATTTTTCGATTAACATTTCGACAAACACATCAGGGTTGTATTGACATCGGTCTCTCAAACATTGATACATTGTATCGGTGCCCCCCCCCCCCCATACATTGAATCTGTGTCCCATGATTCAATGCACGAATCTGAGGCCCTTTTTTTTTCACTGGAGTTGCTTTGTTAATATCAATCCCTCGTAAATCAACATAAACGTGTTGATTAAATTTAGTGCGAATTAAAATGGCGTCAAAAGGGAAGAGATTGGCAATGAAAGAAAAAATTGATGTTCTTGAAGTTGCTGAAAAAGAAAAGCTGAGTGTGTGTTGTCTTGCTGAACGTTTTAAAGTTGGAAAAACTCAGATAAGTGAACTTTTGAAGGACGAAGATGAGATTAGAAAAATGTGGATGGTGAATTCAAACGAAAATTCGAAGAATTTGAAGTTTCGTAAAACTGAAACAATCAAAATCGACGAAGTGGTGATAAAATGGTTCCGCTTTGCAAAAGAACATTCCTATAAGCGGTGTTTTCCTTCAAGAAAAAGCCAGAGAAGTCGGTCAAACTTTAGGATTGGACACGTTTAAGGCATCAAATGGATGGCTAGAATTAATTTTCTATATACTGTAATTAATTTTTGTCATTATTTTAAGTAAGACAAACGGATTAGCACTCATTTAAAAAGGAATATAGTAAATAATTTACAATTGTTCATATTCTCTCATATCGCAATGGTAATTGTAGAAATTTAATTAAGATTGTACGTAATTTTTCATTAAATGACATGCTATAAGCTAAAAATGAAAAAAAGACAGTCCTCCCCAATAGCGGACACCTCCCAATAACGGACAAAACTCCGTTATTCGGAGGTAACACTGTATTTAGTGGAAATGTATGCCTGAAGATTATGCTTTAATCTCTGATTTTTTTCAAAGGTAGGCCTATATATTTATCGTAATAAAAAAAAACAACAACACTTTATTATAATAAATTTTGGACAATTGGTTTCAGTAATAAATTACATTTAAAATATTTTCAACTAATAAATAATTGAGTCTATAAAATTCCCTAGTCTTCGAATCTGCAGATAATTGAATGTGATGGTACTTATATTTTATAATTAATATGCAAGTGACTACATGGACTTAAAATGTTCAACAGTCTCTGTCAATAAACATTAATTCAGTTCAAATTAAATTCATCAAATATTCAATTATTCTCAAAACTGTAACATATTAAAATTCAATACATACTTGCAAATATTGTAATTAAAATATCATTTTTAAGTACACAAAGTATTAAAACATTAGTTAAATTAACAACATCTAATGTTCGGATTATTGCAGTTAACGTATATATCAGTTATAATAACTATTCGTTTTATGATATGTAACATCATCATTAATAATCCTTATCATAAGTTCAACTAGAGGTTTTTTGTGAAAATTAGTTTCTTTACATACAAGCAAAATTAACACTTGTGTTCAAAGTTCATTTCACAATACATCAGTTCGTATTCTAACTAAAGTCTCAAAGCTATACAGTTCCGTATAAATTGAAATCCTATGTTTCCACGTTATCCACGTATTCGATGATAAGATCTTGCCCAAAATATTTTAAAAATAATTTAAAGTAAGTAAATTGTACTTGTTCCAATTCAAACTACTCAAATTAATTAAAAGCACATTAATTTGTTATTAAAAAATTAAAAAAAAAGCCTGTATCGGGAATCGAACCTGAGCGAGTGGATTACACTTTTCACACCTTAGACCACTCAACCATTTACGTTCGGTTCTATATATTTTTTTTATTTTTGTATTTTGAATTCAAATACAGTTCTAATTTCCTTAGACTTCACAGTGTCT
>JAFIDM010072511.1:0-14231 GCA_023159025.1 Thereuonema tuberculata
AATGTTTTAATTTTTAATCATTGTGTGCGGGCTGGACCTTCAACAACTTGCTAAACATAACCTTGTAATTACTATCAATCAAAAAAGCCTAAACTAAAAAGTAGAATAACATCATTATGCACCAAACACAATTAAGCATCTGATTTATGTAATGATGGATTTGATAATAAATTTCATAATCATTTCCTGCCCCAACAACCCACGGACATTCCCAAACTGAAATAATAAACAAGGTTTCATAAAGACTCCCACCGAAGATGACATGTTACTCCGACAAATCATTTACATGTACAGGAATTGCAATGCATTTGAGAATACTTATTTCAGCAAATATGACGAGTGCAACTGATTTTGAGAAGGCTACGCAATAGTTAACAAGAAGTTTCCGAAAGAATTTAAACTACAGTATACTTTAATCCATTTTTTAAAGTATTATTTACGGCTTTCACTAAATTCCATTTCTGAAAATTTAGGACATTCGAAAAGAAAATTCGTTTTTCCGTATTTAAATCTTTTAACCGAAAGTTTATTGAAAAATAAAATTTTCTCTCTGGTAAAAACTCAAAAGTCATTTAAAGTAATTTGTTTTTTGGATTTCACAATCCAAAATTATTCGTAATTCTGGTATTGCAGAGAAGTAAAAAATTATTGACATATACGGCCATTACCATACTAACGCAGTCATTTCTGGCGGGAGAATTTCAAAAAATTCCTGATGACACAAATGACCTTCCACTGTTTTTATTTTGATTTAGAAAATTCGATTGATACTTTACGTCGAAAAAAATCTTTTAAAAACGTTTAAAAACGTTATTGGAATTTTTCCCTTTTAATTTAGACACGAAATATTATTTTGTAATTGAAGAATTCTGCATGTTTATAAAAATTTGATTTGTAAGACTGAAATGTTTAAATGGGAAAAATTCATGTTTTCAAAAAACTAAGCAAAATCTTTTACAACTATCTTTGAAAGGAAACAATTAAGGAAAGAATGAAGCTATACATGATTAGTTACAACTTAAGAAAGTATACGTAATTTATAAGGAATCGAAAATGTAAAGAAAAAAAATACTTACATGTTTAATAATTTTTAATTATAAAATTTAGAATCGCTCTCTTCTCACTTAGTTATTCATAACAATTACTAAATTATCTAAGAAAATTATCATGTGAGGTTGTGTTTTTCTGTTTTTTGATTTTAACCATTTTTGGATTTTTAATATTCCAAAAAAAAAAATAATATAATAAGAGCGTTCAATCGCAAAGAGCTCGTACATCATGACTTCCTGTGTCAGAGTTTCTGTGTCTCTCGTAATGAGGATGAATGGAATCTTGTAATTACTTTCATTCTAAAAAAGCTTAAACTAAAAAGTTCAGTAACATCATTATTCATTAAAGACAATTAAGCATCTGATTTATTGGTGATGGATTTCTTTATCATTTTCCGCACAAACAACCCACAGACATGCGCAGACTGAAATCGGGTACAACATACCATCTTCAATGGGAATCCTAACAAACCTTTTATCCGGCTTGGGTTCAAACTTCGGTACAACTTGGGTTCAATTCATGGCGTCGCAAAGTGTGCAATTCTGGCAGTATTAGTGGAATAAATTCAAGTTGCAACTAAAAAAGTTATAGTACATATTAAACTATATTGTATATTAGTAAAACAATAATAAAACACAAAAAGCGTAAATTCAACAAAGCTTTTAATCTACAACATGACAATGGCAAGTACAGTGGCATTCCGTCTGTAATGTACAGTATTTAAGATATTAAAATTAAAGGAAAACTTAACATCAGTTTTCGCAGCGCAGTTACCGTTATCGCTAGGACATTTGCTTCTCACCTTTGAGTACTCAAAGATTCGGTTCTCATGTGGATTTCGTAATGGTGGACAATCCGCGCTTTGCAGCTTTTCTCGGGGTTCTTCCGTTTCCCCTGTACGTTTCTCCTGTACAGAGTTGTCGTTATTTCTATTTTGACCTTACTGCTTAGACATGTTATTTATAAGGCCTGCCGCACGTCTGAACCTCTGTTGAGCTTCTTTCTTCTGCAGAGATATTTTTTCTTTCTTCTCAGAACCCTTTGCTTGCCATGTATCAATTTCTAGCCAGTACGAAATGTGGAGAATGCCTTTGAACAGCCTGATCCAGAGTGCAGGGATGATATTCCAAATGGAAAGGAATTCGGTTTTCACTTGTCTGCTTGTGATGACGTTTAAATTATTCATTTCCTTGGGTTTTGCCCCCCACGGATAACCTGTTTGGGGAGAAGGAAATGATGAAACTTCATTACAAACTTTGCTGTTCACAATGAAAAATATCAAAGTCTGCGTTATGATAATTTCCAAATCGTCCAGTGTGATTTTGGTTGGCATAGGGGTTATTGTGTTGATTTGCTGTTTATCTTTATCTTATCAACTTCTGTGGTAACTAAATCGGCCGATTCTTTGGCGAACAAAAATTTGATATGTGGCAGAATCTAATGGAAGATAGGACAGGGTTTTTCTAAATTAATATTTTTGATTCAATTAAAGGTTTCTCGGAAGAAGAAAGAAGCTCAAATGATGAAAGTCTATTTAATATTTCTCTGGTTCCTTTACAAATTTATGATAGTGCAGATGAATCATAATACAAATGACCTTCCACTGTTTTTAATTTTGTTTCGAGTATTATTTCTTAATTAAAGAATTCTGCATATTTATAAAAATTTGAATTAAAAGACTAAAATATCTGAATTCATTCTGAAATATTAACTAAATATTAAATAAATATTCTGAAATTCATGTTTCTCAAAATGAAGACAAAATCTTTTACAACTACTTCTAGGTCTTAGAAAGCAATTAGTTAAGGAAAGAATGGAGATGAATAGTTACAGCTTACGGAAGTATATATATTTTGTAAGGAATTGAAAACGAAGTGAATATTTGTTTATTAATTTTTAATTATATAATTTAGAATCGCTCTCTTCTTCCTTAGTTATTTTCAATAATTACTTGAAAAACCAAAGAAAGTTATTATACGAAGGTGTATTTTTCTGTTTAAAACACATTTTAACATTTTGCACTTTTAACAATTATAATAAAAAAAATGTAATAAGATCTTCAATCGTTCACCAAAGACATTTGAGCATCTCATTTATGTGGTGTTAGATTTTTCAATCATTTCCCGCACCAACAACCCACAGACAAGCGCATTCTGAAATGGAGTACAACATACCACTTTCGATGGAACCAAACCTTGTACCCGATTCTGGTTCAAACTTGGGTATATCTTTTTTTCGGCGTCGGCTTGGATGTTTCATTTCCTTCTTTCTTGTATTTGTCTTTTTCCACTGTCTATTGCGCTGTTTAACGGTTGACGCAGGTTGACGGTTTGTACGATAGAGCTTTGAAGGATGAAAGTACTCGTGGGATGTTCTCGAGGGTCTGTTCAGAGTGAAGACTACTGACATCTTGGGAAGTTGGTGAACATACTGAAAGAGATCGAAGATCTTTAACATTGACTCTTGACCTTATGCTGGGTCACGAAGTGTATACACGGGGGAGAGAGGTAATTGTGATATTTGGAATCAAAGTAATCAATGTAAACTGTAGATGGTGACTTTCCTATAGAGAATAATCACTTCCTAGAGTGGAAGTAAAAACGTGGGTAGACTATTGCAAGAAAAAAAACCCAAACCCAAACCTATTTATAGGGCTGATGAGTAGTGTCGAGGTGAAACTATATAACTGGGGATAAATTAATCCATAAGCTTTCACACAATCTTTCATACAGAAAGCTTCTTATTACATGGATTCTTAATTAATTTTATAAGGGATTCTTTAAATTTACTCTAGTGATGCTTACTTTCCCCCCCAAAATAGGGATTACGATTATATGTCCTTTTTCATAATCGTGACTAGTTGTATTCTCTTTTTTAATGCCATTCATCTTCGGCGAATGCCCTAAAGGACGTTTAGATTCCCTCCATCAAGGCAGAGCTCATTTATATATTTAATACTTTAAATGCAATTATTTAAAGTATATGGATATAATTATCATGAATATTGCTTTTATAATTGACAAACCGTATAGTAGTATTTTGAGTTATGGCAGTAGCCCTATGTTATAACGTTTTAAAATTCGCCCAAAATGCCTCCACAATCCATAATGATGTGGGATCGAAACATACATAATTGGCTTAGTTTGTTTACAAAGTTATTTATCTTATTGAATGAATCTGCAATATCATTACTAATAAAAGGGAAGAGGGTTTTTGCACAGCATTGTGCTATTAATAGAGAAAACCAATTTTGTTTGGCAGATGTATAGCCTTCTAATCTTCATATAAACATTTCTTTTAAAAGCTATTAGGTACGGGTGATTTAAAATGCATTTTAAATCAAACCAAACGTCATTACACTGATTAATATTCTGGCTAAAACAAATCATCAATTTTGAATTCTATTCTTTCAAAAAACAAACCAAACATATTATTAGTGATAAGCGCAGCGGCATCTAATAGATGATTGCATTAAACAACTACAATGACATAAATAATATATCATCATCATCAGTGTTCTGTTGCAGACAGTCCAATGACAAGCAGCAAATAAGGTCAGCAATGTTTCTTTCTCCAAGTCGTTCTATCTCTTGCCTCCTCCTTCACGCCTTGATATCCACTTGTAGTCAATAGGTCATCCAGGATCATTTTTCTCTTTCTTCCTTTTGGTCTCTTTCCTTCAATCTTCCCCTCCAAAACTTTCATCATGATATTTTCACCTCCCAGTATATGACCAATCCAGTTCTTTTTTCTTCTTCTAATATTCTTTAATAAACTTCTCTCTTCCCCTATTTTTTCCAGAACTTCATTATTAGTCATCTTGTCTGTCCATTTAATTTTCTCCACCCTCCTCCATAGCCACATTTCAAATGCTTCCAGCATCTCAGCATCTCTCTTTCTCAGAGTCCAAGTTTCCGAACCATACAAGGATATACTCCAAATGTAGCATTTTGTAAGACTTTTTCTTAAATCAATATCCATATTATTTGTGAACAGGTTTTTTTTCTATTATAAAATGCAAAATTTCCCTTACGAATTCTATCTCTAATATCTATGTTGCATTTACCGTCATCCTGAATGATACTACCCAAATATTTGAATTGCTTAACTTGTTCCACCCTTTCTCCATTCAATTTAAAATATAGTTTTTCAGCATTTCTAGCAACTCGTAGCACTTTTGTTTTCTTGGTGTTAATCTCCATTCCAACTTTATGACAAGCTTCTCCAAATCTTTTCAGCAAGTATTCCAAATCTTCCTGACTCAAATAATATATATAAAGTCGTTTTCAAGCAATATTTATTTTATTTATAAAAAAAAGGCTTAAATTTCAAAATATATCGAAATAATGAATGCTGCATATTCTAACTTTTGCATATCAATTAAAAATTTTGACAAATCATCATCAGATTTTGTCCAAACTGTTCATTTAAAAACGATAGATAGATAAAAATAGATGGAGTTTTATATCACTTTTAAGTGGAGAAAGGCTCATCAAGTCAGTCAGTCGATGTGAATCTGTGTGTCTGTGTTATCTGTTATTTTAATTCTCATATACTTTAGTAATATTGAGCAATACTTCAGACTATCCAACATAAGATATCTAATGACTTTAGTACAAATGGATTAGTTTATCTATTTCTTTAGTTTTCTTTGTATTATTATTTTTTGTTTTTTATTTTTTATTACTGAATGATGTTTAAGATTCTTTTTTCTTATAATTTTCTAAATATATTTTGTTAGTATTGTTAAATTTCATTTAATATACAAACTACCTTTTTCTTTTGTATGTTCTAATAATATATCTTCATCCATTGCTGTTTATACAGGTTGTACTGAAATGTGCTGCCAAACTTAAAAGTTGTATTCAATCATGCAAAAGAACGAATAAATGTCATATAAACATGAGCTAGGAAATGCTTTGTTTCCAAGATATGAATTATCAAACAATACAGAGGTGTTGGCCGTACAGTCGCTCCGTTTCACAGAAAGTGATCGAAATATCAACGACCAGTAGCAATGCATGCAACACATCATTCCATCGAAAATGCCAGATGCACATCGAATTGTTTAAAGGTTTTTAAACCTCTATCGTCCTCACATTTTCTCTAGCAGCATCTCGCCTTCTTTCACGTTGTTCTTCAATTGGGTGATTTCCTCCACTTTTGATTATTTTGTCGAAAGGATCGTTTAAATGTTAAAAACAAAATCAAAGCACGTGGGGGGATGGGCGGGAAGGGGAAAAAGAAATATAAATCTATTTTTAAACATCTACCTTAACCAATACTGGAATTCTTCCTAGATTTATTTGCTGAACTTGTGCTATGCCAATTATAAAGTGCCACAGCACTGACCGAAAGACCATCGTTATACGATTCTTGATTTTTTAATATCAACATGTTTTCCTGGCACTTTCTGCGAAAAAAGTTAATCTCCTGCCCTAAAATAATAGGGTTCTCCAAATTAAGTCTACGATAGAGTGCCCCATAAAGCCTTACAGGGGCGTAGGAATTATTTCTAGTTCATTTTTTTATTATGCACCAAATGAATAGATGCAAAAGTTTATAATATATTTATACTTAAGTATTCTTTTTTTCTACTTGTTTTTGAATTGAATTAAAATTTTTGGATTGATTTAAAATAATTAAAGATTTTTTTTTTGTATAAAATTTTAAGTAAGTATTGAACAACGCACCAACATTAATTAAATCAACTAATTTTTCTTTTCAAAAGACATTTGTTAGTGTATTTTAAAATTAAAAATACACTAACAAAATTAAAATTAAAAATACACTTTAAAATATTCTCTCTCCAACTCTACCTCTCTCTCCACTTTGATGACAAACATACATCCGTTTTTTGCCTATTATTAGTACGATACTTGATTTCGTTATATTTCGTTGATTTGACTTTTATGCCGATAGACACTTACTTACGACGCGAACCCCTTATAACGGCCAATATGGTCGGAAGTCAGAAATCAAAATTATTCGAACCACAAAAATATGCTAACAATCATCGCCGTACCATATGGGCAGAATCAGCTGCCCCCACCCCCACCCCCAAATGATTAACACGGGCCCCAAGATTGTGTGTTTGTATATTTTGACTAGGCTTGTATTTATTTATAACAAGCTTCTGAAACGGTGTAATAGTTAAGAAAAAAGCAAAAACAAGGAGACACAAAGGTTGTTATTTTCTCGTGGCTGAACTCTCGTCAACCGAAAGCCGAAAAATCTTTCATTGAAGAAGGAAGTAGTGAGGAATGATATTTCACGAACTGTGATTGAAAAAAAAAATCAGTGAAAAAACTCTAAAAATCATAATTAGTAACAGTTACAACGAAACTGTGATTGTAATTGAAAATGTGCTTTCCTGAAGCAGTGGAGACATTCAGCGGCAGTATTATGAAACGAATGTATTTGAGAAAACATGATATTTATAGAAGGGAAACGAACTTATTTCCGATAATATTTAACTTTTATTTAAAGACAACAACGAAGAATTTGTGTGAAAAAAAAACTAACAATAATGCAAATATATGTCATCTATTATAACATGATTCTTAAGAAATATATAGGATCATTTTCATTTGGAAATAAACTTAACTTTGATTTCACGACTATATGCTCTATCTCTGGCCGTTCATATCAGTACAGTAGCCACTGCAATGTCAGTAATAGCTGAAAGAACTACGGTAAAAGAAAAACAGACTGAAGAATGCCAAGGAGAAATCGAAACATTTTTAAATATAAAATTTCTTGTATAAAATAAATGATAGGTTACTGATATTTTCAATGTTACTTACTAAAATTAGCTGTTATTTCAATATTTTAGAATAATCATTTCTAAATATTGAATTTTATGTGTTACTAATTTGAGATACTTTAATAACTGATGTTTAGAAAATTATGTTTATAATATTTAGTATTTAGAAAAAAAAAGATATTACTATCATTATTCAATATTATTATTATTATTATTATTATTATTATGTGTTTGTATGTTTCAAACCTTGGGTTTCCCCAGCAAAAACATTATGGCGGGTCAAGGACCAAAGCACATACTGCCAAGTGTAAAGATGTGTGCAAGAATGATTAGGGATGTGTGCTTGTGTCCATAAATTTCCTAACTATGCGTGTAGTGTTGAGTACCACAGCCTTCTGCAGTTGTGCATAAGTGATTTTGTGAAGTCCTAGTGTGCTGAGACTGTGGTGCAGTGTGTGAGGCACCAGACCAGTGGCAGACAGAACGATGGGTACAACACGTACTCGATCCTGCCTCCATTGCTTCTGGAGCTCGTGTGCTAGATCAGTGTATTTACTGATCTTGTCTGCGTGAGTTTTCAGCATGTTCTTGCTGATAGGCACTGCAATATCAATTAGATAGGTCTGTTTGTTGACCTTATCAACAAGTGTGATGTCTGGTCTGTTGTGATGTATGGTTTTGTCTGTGTGAATGGGGCGGTCCCAGTATAGTTTATATGAGGGTGACTCTAATATGCTTTGTGGTATGTACTTGTAGTACGGGACCGTGCTCTTAATAAGTGAATGTTTGTGTGCTAGTTGTTGATGAACGATCGACGCTACCTGATTGTGTCGGTGGAGGTAGTCTGAGAGAGAGAGAAGGGGACAGCCTGATATTACGTGGTCGATCGTCTCATGCGTAGTGTGGCATTTCCTGCATTTGTCGTCATGTGTGTTTGCATCGTGTAGAATGTGTTTCTTGTAGTTGCGTGTGGAGATGACTTGGTCCTGTATTGCGATCATGAACCCTTCGGTCTCCCCAAACAGCTCACCACTCGTCAGCCATCTGTTCGACGCTTCCATGTCGACATGAGGCTGGCTGAGTTCGTGATGATGTCTGCCATGGAGTTCCTTACGAGCCCATGATTCACGCAGCTGCTGAGTGTGGGTGTCAGGGGTGGTGAGTGTTGGAGAAGAGTTTTCGAGGTTCAGGGGTGTGAGGTGTGTGTCAGCCTTGACAATGGCTGAGTGAAGTGAGGAGTCTTCTGCTCTTTGGTGGAAATGTTCCCTAAGTGTATGTACTTGTTTTTCGTGTAGGGTGATGAGGTTGATGAGTCCTCGGCCTCCCTCCTTGCGGGGAAGAGTCATCCTTTCCGTAGCGGACTTGGGGTGGTGCATGTTGTGTTTCGTGGATGTAGTGCGTGTTGCGCGTTGTAGTGCTTCGAGTTCGGTGTTTGTCCATGGAATTATGCCGAACGAATATGTTAGTGTGGGAACGGCAAAAGTGTTGATAGCTTTAATTTTATTTCTGGCGTTGAGTTGTGTTTTGAGGATTTTGTGAACTCGAGCAAGATATGTGTTCTTCAGTGCATTTTTGATGTTTGCGTTGTCAATGACGCGCGCTTGCTGGAAGCCCAGGTACTTGTAGGTCTCTCCCTGTTCCATGGATTGGATGGCCAAACCATGGTCCAGTTCAAAACACTCCAAATTCGAAGTCTTCCCACGTATTATGTGTAACTTGCGACATTTGTCAATTCCAAATTCCATCCCTATGTCTTTGGTGAACTGTGTGGTGGCTTGTAGTAAATTAGTAAGTTGTGCATTGTTTGTGGCATAGAGTTTAATGTCATCCATGTAGAGTAAGTGTGTGATTTTATATGGTGTCACAGTGCCTGTGGTAAGCCTATAACCGTGTTTTGTGTTATCTAGTAAATGGCTCAGTGGATTCAAGGCGAGGCAGAACCAAAGAGGACTCAAGGAGTCTCCCTGGAAAATACCTCTCCTTATGGGAATGGGATCTGTAGTGATGGAGGTGTTAGAGGTGCGTAGGTGTAATGTTGTGTTCCAACTCTTCATCGTGGCAGCTAAGAATGCCGTGATCTTGGGGTGTATTCTGTAGATATGAAGAGTGTGTAGGAGCCAGGAATGAGGGACAGAATCAAATGCCTTCTTGTAATCGATGTATGCGATATGTAAGCTCCTATTCTTCGCGCGTGCCTGGCGCAGGATTACAGAGTCAATAAGAAGTTGCTCCTTACAACCCTGGGAATTCCTGCGACAGCCCTTCTGCTGTTCGGAAAGAATGTTATATGTCTCGATGTGTGTGTAGATCTTGTCTGCGAGGCAGGAGGTGAGGAGTTTGTAAAGTGTGGGGAGGCAAGTGATTGGGCGGTAGTTTGCAGGTTGCGCTGTATCAGTGTTCTTGCTCTGTAGGTATGTGACACCCTGTGTGAGGAAACTAGGCATATGTTCTGGGTGTTGGATTATGTCAGTGAGTGTAAGCGCTAGTTTTCCATGCAGGGACGTGAACCTCTTGATCCAGAAGTTCTGGACTTCCAGTTGTGTGCATGTTTTAGTGCTGTCTGTATGTCTGCGAGAGTAATCTCATGGAAGGACATGCAGGGTAAGTGTTCAGTGAGTTGCTGTTCCTCTGTTATCCATGGTGCTTTATCATTGTGGGGGATAGGGTTTGACCACAGAGACGACCAGTATTCATGTAAAGCCTCGCTGTTGGGAGTGTTTGTGTTAGTTGCAGTAGAGGAAGATGTAAGGGTTCTGTAGAATTTTTTCTCATTGTATTGGAAAGTGTTGTTCTGTTGTTTGCGCAGAGTGCACTGTTTGTATCTTTGTAATCTTTTTGCAAGTGCACTGAGTTTTTGTTTTAGTGTGTCGAGATGTTCCTGAACCTGGTTATGATGATTTGAATGTGAAGGGCGAGTATTTATGTGCTTGAATATCTTTCTAACCTGGGACATAAGTTTCTTTGTTTTGTTTCCTGCACAGTATTGTGTGAGTTATTATTAATATCACTATTATCAACTTATATAATTTGCTAATTTCTTCTGTCTGTCTGTCCGTCTGTCTGTCTGTAACTCGATATATTTAAGCTATTAAGACAGATCCAAGGTTCTCAATGGTACCATTGAATCAAGGGTACTCAAATTGGATGAAAATATTAGTTCATTGTATCATTCCATGTTGTTTCCATGAAATTTTATTCTTGGGAACTGACCTCAACAACTGAAATTCTAACAAAACATAAGTTCAAAACCAAATAATTTTGTTACCACTGCATCCATTTTAATGAATTTTGGCATATTTACTCAGTTGTTTACACTGATTTCGAAACTCAAAGCCATTTTTGCCGTAGAAGCTTCGTTCAGAAGTTAGCACAGTATTTAGATTACATTTACTTTATATTTGATAGTTGATAATAAAATGATTTTTCAGATTTTTTTTATGCCTGATAGTACATACATTAGGTTATTGTTCGACATAGTCTCCATATCGGTTTAGGCACTTGCCGTTGCGTGGGATGAGTTTGAATATTCCCTCCTGGTAAAAATCCTGTCCTTGCGTGTTCAGCCACATTATCGCGATATGTTTCACATCCTCATCTGAAGCGAATCGTCTGCCTCCTAGGTGCTCCTTTAAGTGAGGAAACAGGTGAAATTCGCTTCGAGCGAGGTCCGAGCTGAGTTGAAATCTGTTGATGCCGTGCTGGGTCAGCCACTGCGATCCTCGTCTCTGACGTTTTCTCTACTTTCGAAACCATTCTGCGACATGCTGACGAGATATTACAGTCTCTCCGTAAACCTCTACCAGCTGCCGAAGAATTTCAGCCATGTTTCGCGCACAGAAATCGAATAACGGAGCGGATTTCTTCACGAGACCAGTTTTCCAAACGAGTCGCCATTTGTGTTCACCTACCACTAGCGCTGTAGGTGGTGGGTGGCTGAAACTCTCCCCAGTTACCAACCGCACACTACTAATTTCTCTATAAAGGACGAAACTCCAGGAATATCGGCCATGTAACCTTTGTTTCTGATCACCCCTCGTATATAGTAGTTAAATAAAAACACGGGCTTATTCGAATGCAACGTTATATCAAAATTTCAAAGCTATCGGTGAAGAACTTTCGGAGATTTAAGATTTTGAACAAACGAACATTTACATTTTATTTATATAGATAACACAAATGACCTTCCACAGTTTTTATTTTTACTTCGAAAATTCGAAAGAAATTTTAATACGAAAATAATCTTTCAAATACTTTTGAAAAATATTTTTGAATTTTTTCTCTTTTCAGTTAGGCATAAAGTATTATTTTTTAACTAAAAAATTCTGCATGTTTATAAAAATTTTAATTAAAAGACTAAAGTATGTGAATGGACAGAAATTCATGTTTCCCAAAAAATTAAGCAAAATCTTATGTAACTACTTCTAGAACATACAAAGCAACCAGTTAAGAAAAGAATTAAAATATACATTGATTACTTACAACTAACATATATATATATATATATATTATAAGGAATTGAAAACGAAATGAAAAAATACTTATTAATATATGTTCATTAATTTTCAATTATGTAATTTAAAATCACTCTCTTGTTATTTAGTTATTTTCAACAATTACTTGAAAATACCTAAGAAAGTTATCATATGAAGGTGTGTATTTTTATCATTCGTTTGCAACAAATTTTAACATATTAAATTTTTAATAATTTAAAGAAAATATAATAAAAGCGTTCAATCGTAAAGACTTGTCAGTTCGTACTTCATGACTTGAACATTGTTTAAACTACAAAAACTTTATACAAAACTTCTGTATTTCTCTTATTGGTGCTCAATGTAACCTTGTAATTACTTTCAATCAAAAATGCCTAAACTAAAAAGTTGAGTAAAATTATTATTCACCACAGACAGTTAAGCATCTGATTTATGTATTGATGGATTTGATAATAAATTTCATAATCATTTCCTGCACCAACAACCAACAGACATGCGCAAACTCAAATAGTGTACAAGGTTTCATAAAGACTCCCACCGAAGATGACATGTTGTAATGTAGAAGATGGGTGGTAAATATACCTAGCACAGCGACCTCAGGTCTATAGTCCAGCCTTAATCCCTAAAAAGACTAGTAGCTACGGGAAACGTCAGTAGTTTATTTATAGGGACCTTAAACAAATCCTTTGGTTCTAAAAAAAAAAAGATCATAGGATATTAAGTGTAAGCGCTGTGAAATATTCAGTTACATTCGATGTGTGAAGAAGTCTCATCTTCCCAATGACAACTTCTACCAACAGGGTCGTCTTTGAAGCTTAAAAGCCATAAATGCTTGTTAAGACAACAATGTGCGGTAAGTAGACCAACAACAATACCAAGTTCCTTTTTCCGTAACATTAAAAGCTCGGAGGAACATTTATTGTTTGGAACTTGTCTTAGCATCTTAGCAAGCCGCCTTTTACTCTCAAGCCTTTGCCATAGCTTAAGCTGTAAAGCTCTCATTTTCTTAAGAAAGATCTTCCGAATCATGTTATTCGATAAACCAATAACAGGTTCCAGACCTATAAAGGTTATCTCCGAGCCTTTCTTAGCGAAGGAATTTCTCATTGCCCTCATGACCACTGTGTCCTGGCACCCAGAAAAGACGAATCTTGTTACTCTGACAAATCATTTACATGTCCAGGAATTGCAATGCGTTTGAAAATACTTATTTCATTTTACATTAGAGTGCAACTGCTTTTGAGAGGACCATACAATAGTTAACAAAAACTTTCCGATAGAACTTAAACTATACTTTCATCTCTTTTTCAAGGTATTATTTAGAGCCACAAATGAAATAGCCAGACACACACATTTTAAAAATTAATACTTTAAATACAAAGGGTCAAGATACATACATGTTTCGATTTGTCAAGTTACAAATCTTTTTCAATGTGAACATAATGACCACGGAACACCCTTTTTATACATTTCTAAGTAAGAGTTCGAAAATTAACAAGGAGTGAGGACTCCATAGCCTAATGATTAGCTTCAATCAAAAGGCACAGTCTAACCACCAATCCCTTACCATTAGGCCGCCCTCTATTATCGATGACAAGAACTTAGACCCAAAACAAAGCCATGTGGTCCCTTATTAGAAAACAAATATGGGGCATTAATCAGAAAACTTATCCTTAATTTTTCTTCAAAATTCTAGTACTTAAGACAATATTATTATTTTTTCCAGGTTATATAAACCTGGCCATTGAAATTAAGAATGAATTATTAAGAATACAATAGTTCAAGCTTTCATTTGTACAAATGATTAGTTATTGATTGAAATGAACCTAATCGAGTTTTTGAAAAGAATCGATTTTTGTTGTGAGTCAGTTTATGTGATCATAACAATTTATTTGATTACTTCTTGATAAGAATTGTTCTTTCGA
>JAFIDM010072513.1:0-14228 GCA_023159025.1 Thereuonema tuberculata
TGTGACGGAAGTGGAGGACAAACAAAAAGCCAACGAGGAGGCATTTGAAGACTCGAACGTTTTGGTGCCATCTATGGTACCTCTACAGCTATATGGACTTGACAAACACGGACAAAAAGTTATAATTTGGCAAAACCACGCCCATCTTCCACGTCATACTGTAGACCCATTCGGTTCAGATTCACCAAAGAAAGCGACAGTACAGTTTTAGAAGAGTTCGAAAATGTGCAAAACCAAATCGCAGTACTGACACTAACTATTGTCGAAACTAATAGAGAAAGGCTGGATGTTTTCCAAAATTTTGAAGAAACAGTGGTTGATGGAAAAGTTTGTAAAACTGGACGAGATAAGGCAACGCCATCATTGCGATTCCCAGACATTCTCGTGGGGTCTGTCAACATTACATGCCCAAATAAGACTGATGGAATGTGTAAAATAATGGCGATCCCGAACATCCGAAGAAAAGAAAAGTGTTGCAGACAGGAAAAAATATATAATAGATCGCTTCCGAAAAGAGACCGGTCTTCTCCTAGACACTCTCAAGCAGGGAGCAGGCAACACCAACGATGGAACAGTGCAAGGAGATTTTTATGAATGCCGCTATTACATCGGAGATAACGGGAGTAGACCCAAGGTTATTTGAAAGGTTTTACGTCATACAATGTGGATTCGAAATTGACATCGAAGAATTCAAAAGCTATTGCGATGAAACAGCTGATTTATATGTTTCATTGTATGATTGGTATCATATGCCAGTAACTCTACATATGATATTGTTTCACGGATCCGAGGTCAGAAAACATTTTTTACTTTCTTTTGGACAAATGTCAGAAGAAGCCCAAGAATCAAGACACAAAGAATCCAGGAAATTTCGGCTGGAACACTCTCGTAAAGCCTCGAGAGCAAAAACAAATGAAGACATTTTACACAACCTTCTCATATCTTCCGACTCATTAATAACAAGTCTGAAACCCATGGATACAAAAAGACGTGATGCAGCTCTTCATCCTCAAGTTCTTAAATTAATCAAAGCACCTTCATTAGTAACAGTCTCTCAGGTCTCTCCGGACCTGAACGAAATGATAGTGATTATACAGACGACACGAACAGTGATGATTAAATAAAGATTTAGATTGATTTAATACTTCAGTGAATGTTATATAATATCAGAAACTACTATAGATTGTTTTATTCTTATCATGTAATTCTGTCCCTCTAGATTTGCAAAATCCTACACTTTACGACGTAGTGAAGAATAAAACGAACTGTATTTAATAAATCCACATTTAATTAAGAAACCTACTGAACTAACTTAAATTTAAATGAATTTTCTGCCTCAATTAATAACAAAGTTTTGAAAGTGTTTGCAAAGTGAAAACAATGAAAATCTTGACTTTATACCAAACATCAAAGAAATTATACCAAAGAAAAATGGTGGAAGATGAATGTTACAGAAGAAACAGTATATTTGCTAAATTTGTTTTCTGTCATTAATTCATGGGTTTTGCCCAAAATTTCTTCTTTATACCTTTTATAGAATATCCAAAAAATATCATAACAAAGTTGAATTAAATATTAAGTCTAATTTTGAATTTCATTCCTGGCTTTTCTACAAACTGAAACTTATTCTTTAGTAAAAATTATTTCTTTATGATTTTGTATTATTGAAAATCAGATTGATTTCGAATTTTTCTCATGTATTATCGAAACTGAAATTTTTAAGTAAAGCTTTCACAAGAATTCGTGTTTTATATAAACAATATAACAATTCTCTAAGTAGACTACATGTTTAATTTATAACGTATAGATTTTTTTGAAACGTTAATAAAACATTTGGCTTAGGAATAATAAGTTCTTGAGGGCAATGAACTTAGGTTGCTGTCAAGCAACAATAATTAAAAATTAATGTCATTGATTTTTGTTTTGATATGATAGCCTATTTATCTCTTTATAAATAATGATTCTGTCATAATAATTTATCATTTTCTTTGCATGTGTTTCATATATATCCTATTATTCAAATTTCTATAGTGATTTGTCGGAATTTCGCTCGCTCTGTTTTTTTATTTAATATCTACTGCGATATTTCGTTCAAAATAAAATAATCCTGTGTTATTCAAAAGAAATACAGGATTATGAAATGATTTTATATTGAGAAGCTATGATTTCATTTAAGCAATTCCAGAACTACAATGGTAAAGCCATGCTACAGTGAAGAAGGAACCTCACTGTGGGAAGAAAGGTTTAAAACAGAACGCAAATTTGCAAAATAAAATACACAAAATTTACAACATAAAATGTAAAATAATGTATATTTACAATTAAAATACGAGCACTTTCGAAAAGCTTAACGTTGCGTTGAGTCTTGGAAACTCGTCAAAGAAACGTTGAGAGTTTTGGAAGTCCTGGTATTTTAATTGTAAATATACTTTATTTTGTATTTGATGTGTCGTGGTCTAATTACACTGGTCTACAAAAAAAAACTTTTTTTCTTTCACAAGATCTAAATAAACGGTATCTAATTATCTTTTCCAAGCTGAGTTCAAATATGTTCTCATGGCCAACGCGCATTGAACAGCGTATCGCGTAAGCGTCACGCGAAATCGTAGAAATGACGTCAATGTGTCGATACGTGATGTCTTTTCGTCGATTTGTGACGTCATACTAATGTATTTTGTCGCGATACGCCAATCTTGACCAGGCTTGAAGATCTGCGTATCGCGTATCCTTCGTTGCTGTGCGTCACCAATCAGAATGCTGCGTTTGGAACAACGTCAACCAATCACAACGCAGCAGCACGATGTGAAGGAAAATTCGCAACTGGCTTCATTCAAAGATGACCACCAATGTCAAGGAGACGCTTATTTGTTAGTGCAAAATTATCCAGAGTTTTATGCTGTTGGATCCAATAGTTACAAAAATTAGAGAGAGATAAAGCATGGCTACAGATTAGTCAACAAGTAGGAACAATGCAAAGACGTGAAACCCAATGCGCGTTGCAAACGGCCAGCAGTGATGTTCAGCTGTCCATATGCGATTCGCATACGCTTGACGCTTACGCGATACGGTGTTCAATGCGCGATGCAAGAATTAGAAGATGAATTTTTAGTGGTGACGCTTCTGGTGGTTTTATATACATGATTTTTAAAATCGAAATTATAGAAAGTTTGTAGATATTTGCAAGCAGTTTTATTTAGTATTTTTTTTCCAATATCTATGTTGGAATCACCTATGAAAATTAAAATGAGTTTGTGTTGTTTTAAATTTGCGATAAGTTTTTTTTTAATTCATTGTTAAATAAGTTTTTATTCGTGTGTGGTGGTTTATAAATAGCATATACAACTAGGTCATTTTGAGTTGGAGTGTTAGTTTTTATTATGCAGATCATACTTTCATATGTGATTGAGTTAGAATTTGAGGTTATTACAGAGTATTTATTTTTGTAGTGAATAAGAATACCACCGCCTCTAGAACTTGTTCTTAAATTGAAAACTTTATTGAAACCAGGTAAATTGAAGAGAGAAATTTCATCTTCTTTGATATTGACTTCTACAAGTATAATAAAATATTGTAATTTGGAATAAAATCGGTATATTAATAAGAAATGAAACAAAGAAAAATACATTTAAGAATTAGTTTATAATTTATAAATATTTATAAATTAGTTAAAAAGACAACATGACTGTCTTAGTATTTCAGAAAGATAATATCAATTTTCCTCAAACGGCTTTTCCTCTTCAGGATATCACACGTCGACAGGTTTACCTCAAAGAATCTGTAGTCTCATCCCTTCTCTTTAATTTATTTATAAGTGATTTCATTTGACATCGCCTGCTCCCAAATGAATCTTCTAATGCTGATGATGGAACCCTTCTATTTATTAATAAAAATGTGGAAAAATTCAGGCACGAGGTCCAATGCTCACTTTTCTATCTTGAATCTTGGCTATTCTCAAATAACCTCATTTTAAATGAAACTAAAAGGGTCTACATATTTTGTTTTACCAAAGAAATAAAATACTCAATTTTGACAATTTCTTTATCACTTATTATAACTACTTTTTACAAGAAATTCAATTCTTCAGATATTTAAGTTTCACTCTTTCACATGATCGTCATGGAATCTCCACGCACAACAAGTCCCTCAAAAAATCTTCAAAAATTTAGGCGTAATTGGGAAAGTTTTTTGTTTTCTTTCTAGGCAAATACACTACTCTACACTAATGGACCGGACAGTGCGCTTTATTGGAAACATGTAAACGTGTAACTGATTTAAGAGTTGGATGGGCACCCACGTGCTGAAATTACTTTAGCCACCCTGTGGGGCATGCTTTCCACAAAGGGTTAGCTCTTTTGATACAGAGCTAAGGGTTTTTATGTCCATTCCTGCTTCAAGAACATGGCCAGTGCAGCTATAGATGTCGGACGTGATCTCCTGGCCCTCAATCGATGCTCTAACTCATCCCATAAATGTTCGAAAGGGTTTAGGTCGGGACTCTGAGCAGGCCATGGAAGCCGCTTTACAGCCATCTCTGTATACCACTGTTGGACTGAAACATGGCATGGAGCATTGTCATCCTGAAAGTAACTATCGTCATTTCCAAGCATTTGCCAGAGAGTAGGAACAACCCGATTATCCAAAATGTATTTGTAGCCTTCGGAGTTCAAGATTCCCGCAACAACATGCAATGGTCACAGGCCATACTATGAGAATCACCCCCACAGCCGAACTTCACAGTTGGAACGATGCACTCGGGTAAAAGACGTTCGCCTGGCATTCGCCACGCCCAAACACGTCCATCCGACCGGAAGAGAGTGTAAGGTGATGAGGCACGTTACACTCCATAAAATTGTTTTCCACTGCTCTACAGTTCAGTTGCGACTTTGCAAATGCCACTTGAGACTGGCGGTTCTGTTGAATGGTGAGATGTGTGGTTTGTGGATTTTAAGGGCGTTCAATTCCTTCCGCAATGTATTGTGATTGTGATGTATTCCGCAAAGTAACCCCTGATGCCTGTTGAAACTCACTGATCACGTTCACACATGCACTTTGACGATCTCGTCTGATTTTATATAAATATGCAGGTGTCCGGTCCATTACTATAGGGTAGTGGACTTCTAAGTCTATATTGGTCACTAATTCGTACATATTTATGTTATGGTGTAATCATTTGGAATACCTCTTCCAAATTTTAAGAAAATATGATACTTAAAAGTTCAAAAGCATTTTCTAAGATTCCTCGATAAAAAAAACCTCGTCTCTACACCATCCAATCTCCCTGAATAAATTACAAAATAATTCCTTTCAATCGTATCTACAACGATAAGTTAATTATCGCTTTTTACCTACAAAACAATCAACAAAAAACTGTGTTATCCAATTATTTTAAATACTACACCCCATTCCCATGCTTATAAAACTAGACTCAATCCTGTTCTTTTACTAACAAAAATAATATCCACCTGGGTCATTCCACGCCAGATCACTTGATGAGTTCACCACACCATTACAGATTTTTATGAAAATTTATTTGCACGTAAAGGGTCATTAGATAACACATTCTGCAAAATATGGGATTTTTTGGTTAAATATTTGCCGAGATATGAATTTTTGAAGCTTTTTTTTTTTGGGGTGCCACGTCCCTTTTTTGACGTATTTTCTTGAATATCTCATCTCCCAATCAATCAAATGGAACCAAATTTGGCTTCCCCATGTATTTTTTTATGCTGAATCCAAACATTTCAACGAAATTAGTCTAGGACTAATAGTTTTGTAGTAATGGAAAGCATGTAAGCATTTAGGAAAAAAACAATATCCGGACGATTAAAGTCAACAGCATTATCAGTAACAATCGGTTTATCGCAGTAGAGGAGATAAGGCTCCGTTTCAAGAGCTGGATGCGGCTCGTACTTATAGTGTGGCGGGACAGAAGTTAAAATTCCAAATTTGAGAGCTAATTGCTGGTGAATAATTTTAGCAAATTGGTTGTGTCGATTAAAATAATATGAATTTGCCAGCGTCTGGCAGCCTCCAACTATGTGATCTATAGTTTCCGAAGCTAAACGGAATTTTCGGCAAGAGTCGTCGTCCGATGTTATTATTATTATTATTATTAGAAATTTTGAAATTTAATCTAAAAGCAATACAGTATCCAAATAAATGTTGTTTAGAACCACTTTTGAAAATAAAAATTGGTTGAAAGTTAACAATAACTTCAAATTTAGCTACGATGCGAAGTGAAACTACTATTAACTGAAGCGTATACTCTTTCCTAAAACTAAGAAATATACTAAACACACACACAAGCAAGCAAAAACATTAAAAAAAAGAGTGCAAGTTGAGCACGATAAAAAAATGCGTAAAATAACACGTGGCAGTTCCCCGGCCAAGCAAAAAAGTTGGATTGTCAAGATTGATATAATCTTTGATAAATTATCTTAAATATATTCTAAAAGAAACTTTTCACTTTTGCTGAGACATATTTTTAGTCGGAGAAAATGATTAAAAAAATGAAAGAAAATAATTTTATCAAATTATCTCTATTACTAAATAAAAATGAAACTTAATAACGAAACAGTCATTATAAATCATTATAAATTATAAATTAAAATACGCGGACTTCCAAAACTCTCAACGTTCTTTGACGAGTTTCCAAGACTCAACGAAAGTGTTCGTATTTTAATTGTAAAGATACATCATTTTCTGTTTGATGTGTGGTGGTCTAAGTATGTTGTAAATTTGTGCTTCTATTTTAAACCTTTCTTCCCACAGTGAGGTTCCTTCTTTACTGTAGCATCGCTTTACCATTGTAGTTCTGGAATTGCTTGAATGAAACCATAGCTTCTCAATAGAAAATAATTTAATAGTAGATATTAAATAAATAAAAAAAACAGAGCGAGCGAAATTCCAATAAATCACTATAGAAATTTGAATAACAGGATATATATGAAACATATGCAAAAAAAATGATAAATTATTATGACAAAATCATTTTTTATAAAGAGATAAATATGATATCATCACAAAATAAAAATCAGTGACATTAATTTTTAATTACTGTTCATGAGAGCAATCTAAGTTTATTGCCCTCAAGAACTTATTATTCCTAAGCCAAATGTTTTATTAATGTTTGGAAAATCTTTACGTTATAAATAAAACATGTAGTCTACTTAGAGAATTGTTATATTGTTTATACAGGGTGATTCCCGAAGATATGCAGAAATTTCGGGAGCTCATTCTACATGTAGAAGTAAAGAAACAAAGTTATATAAACATAGGTCCGAAAATCCTTCGGTATCGAGTTAGGGCTAGCGAAAGATTTCGCCCATAATGTAGTACCCTGGGTGAAATGAAGACTTGCTGGAAGTCTGGGAAGGTAAATTAAGGGGCGAAATCAGTGGTTTCTTATGGTTGTTGACCTGAAAAATCGAATGAAACATGTCACAGAACTGTATCTCCCAGTGGTTTGAAGCTTATCCCACGTGGAACCTACAAAAAAGTTGGAAACACAATAACAGCTGTTCAACAATAATGTGAATTGCATTGTTTTGATTTATTGTGAGAGCTAACAACTGAGGTGTAGTCCATGTGCGTATTGTTGTACTAAATTATGGGCGAAATCTTTCGCTAGCCGTAACTCGATACCGAAGCATTGCCGGACCTATGTTTATATAACTTTTTTTCTTTTCTTTTACATGTAGAATGAGCTCTCGAAGTTTCTGCATATCTTCGTGAATAAAACACGAATTTTTGTGAAACTTTACTTAAAAATTTCAGTTTCGATAATACATGAGAAAAATTCGAAATCAATCTGATTTTCAATAATACAAAAACATAAAGAAATAATTTTTACTAAAGAATAAGTTTCAGTTTGTGGAAAAGCCAGGAATTAAATTCAAAATTAGATTTAATTTTAATTCAACTTGGTTATGATATTTTTTTGATATTCTACAAAAGGTATAAAGAAGAAATTTTGGACAAAACCCATGAATTAAGGCCAGAAAAACAAATTTAGTAAATATACTGTTTCTTCTGTAATATTTTTCTTCCTCCATTTTTCTTTCATGTTTGGTATAAAGTCAAGATTTTCATTTTTTTTCACTTTGCAAACACTTTCAAACACTTTCGTTATTAATTGAAGCAGAAAATTCACTTAAATTCAAGTTTCTTAAGTACCTTTCTTAAATACATGTCGATTTATTAAATACAGTTCGTTTTATTCTACACTACGTCGCAAAGGATTTTGCAAATCTGGATGGACAGAATTAAATGATAAGAATAAAACAATCTCTAGTAGTTTCTGATATTATATAAAATTCACTGAAGTATTTAAATCAACCTAAATCTTTATTTAATCATCACTGTTCGTGTCGTCTGTATCATCACTATCATTTCATTCAGTTCCGGGAGAGACTGTTTCTAATGAAGGTGCTTTGATTAATTTAAGAACTTGAGGATGAAGAACTGCATCAGGTTTTTTTGTATCCATGGATTTCAGACTTGTTCTTAATGGTCGAAAGATATGAGAAGTTTGTGTAAAATGTCTACATTTGTTTTTGCTCTCGAGGCTTTACGAGAATGTTCCAGCCGAAATTTCCTGGATTCTTTGTGTCTTGTTTCTTGGGCTTCTTCTGACATTTGTCCAAAAGGAAGTAAAAAATGCTTTCTGACCCCGGATCCGTGAAACAATATCTTATATAGAGTTACGGGCATGTGATACCAATCATACAATGAAACAAAAATCAGCTGTTTCATTGCAATACTGAAGGTATAACTAAACGTTTGTTATGAGTGAAATAATGTATAGCAACATCTTTAGATAAATCGGAATTCAATATGTCCTGTAAGTAAGATAATACATACAAATATATTAATATTCAAACTAATACTATATTCCTTGACTGACAATGCGGTTATTCAGTTGCAAACATTTCTTCTGTTTTAACTCATCTCGCTAAAACTGCTAAGCCGATTTCCACAAAACTTGATATAATGTTTATTTATGGTTAGATTTAAAATATTTCTATTTTTATATTATATTAATATGATTTATTTTGATCTGTAGCCACTCCACTCCAACCCATAGTAACAGAGTCTCTTTTCGCTTTTAAGAAAAAAATAAAGGAGGAGCATTTCTGCAATAGTATTTATTCTTTCCTGAAAAGCGCAAATAGAACACAGCAACCGGTAAACTAACTGATAAAAAGTAAACAACCCCTATTTCGATGAGATCTCACGCATGCGCAAAAGCGTTGAAGGCTCTCGTAAACAAAACCGAACAGTATCAATATTTTTATTTAAAAACTAAAATTAAACGTCTAGAAATATAAAGAATAGAAATAAAATAAGAAAATCGCTAGAATTTTCTTTATTATAGAAGATTGAGAAATTGAAGAGAAGACAACTCGAGTTCATGTTTTTTTTTTTTTTTAAATTGAGTTCTAAATTAGTATTGTTCCAAATTTTAATACAATTCCTTCTCAGACGTTTGAGGGTGGGGGATGGGAAGGGAATTTTACAGGAATGGGAAATACAGGCCTCAACTAATCATTCATTTTAAAAATACAATCAAATCAGTCCATTTCAGTTTTCTTAAGGAATTGCACACTAAGAGAAATGTTGAAGTTGAACAATAAGATTTCGGAAGTCGTGGGAAAAATTTTTATTCTCATAACCTGTATTAGAGATGTTGATGAAAGGTGTTCCACTGAAGGCATTGGAAGGTTTAGGCTCCCAGTGATTCTCAATCAACAGGATTATTAACATATGACAGAGGGCTGAATGGACCCTAGGGTCCGCCTGGATGAAAAACAACCGTGGAAACATTCTCCGAATTCTCAATATACTTATTTTTCTTGATAAAAAAGGAAACGCAGAAAAAGTAAGTTTCATTGAGGATCAATAAATAATTCGCAGATTTCTTTCCAAACAGTTGTGTCCTGAATCCAAGTGCAATGAATCTGTAGATGAAGAGTCCAGGTTATTGTTCCTCTGTTGCGTCTGTCTTAGCTCCAACTGCAGTTACTCTCCTCCCCTTCTGTTGGGCCTTCACCTTATTAGGTTGTCATCCCGGATCTGGAACCTTCTTCTATACTGGGCTCACGGCCGAATAGCTTACCATCTTTAATGCGGTGGAGGACCGCTTGTTGTTGAAGTCTTCCAGACTTACTTTTCTCTTCAGTTTCCCTTTCCCTTCTTCTACATAGCGGAGAGGAATCTTCGCCATTATCTCTCTTCGTACTTTGGAGACGAAGGCTGTTGCCCGAAGACGTTGTTTTCTTCAGTGGGAGAAGAAGAATCCTATGTTGCTGAATGCCGCTGTCGATCTGTGTTTACTTGTCTCGGCTTCCCTTTTATACTTCTTGAGCCTCCTGTGGAATGGTCGATTGCAATGCAGGGAGGCAGAGTCTGACCAGTCGATTCCAGAAGGTGGAAGTGTTGCGGTCTAATCAACCGGTAACAAAAACAAAACAAAAGAAATTAAAAAAAATTATCTTTTAAAACTGATAATATTTCTTTAAAATGAAAGAATTAAGTTTGTAGGAAGTTGTTATTCAGTATTAAAAAATAAAAGATGTCTTCATGTGGAATCTTTTCTGTCGGGTTTCCTAAAAACACCTACAAACTTACGTTTTTATTGGAATTAAATCGTTTTAATGGTGGATACACTTTCATTTATAATCCTTGATTATTGAAAATAATGCTTCTTTATTGTAAAGACTTTATTGTAAAAATATTCATTGACATTAAAATATGAATTTTTTTTTCCTCCTAGGATTTGTTAAACTTGTTCATCAAAGTTGTCATTGATAAATAAATAAATAAAATTCTTTATTAGAAAAAAATTTTGTTATTTGTTTCTCTTATTAAAAAAGAAATAAAAAAATATTAGAATGAAGTTTTCTTTCGATGTTTAATTATTAAACTTCGA
This sequence comes from Thereuonema tuberculata, assembly GCA_023159025.1. Classification (NCBI taxonomy): domain Eukaryota; kingdom Metazoa; phylum Arthropoda; class Chilopoda; order Scutigeromorpha; family Scutigeridae; genus Thereuonema; species Thereuonema tuberculata. The sequence goes on from JAFIDM010072513.1 coordinate 10,931, forward strand.
TAGGAGTGAAATGCAAATTAGATCACGTGATCACTTGGCGCCATTTTCTTTTCACCTTCCTTTGGTGTCAGACGTGTTTCAGCTAAGGGTTTTCAGACATTTTATAATTTTACTGAATTTCAATTTTACATTTTATTTTCGGCATCTCGTTTTTAAAAGTTAGTAGTAAACACATTCTCTTTTCAGACCGATCACTGCTTTAAACTTTTATTTACTTACTTTGATTTATTTTGAAGCTTTAAAAAGTCTGAAAATAAATTCATTGTAGATGTAATTCCTTTATTCTTTCCTTAAAAATGATTCGAAAAATAAATAAAAGAAAATGGATTTTCCAAAAAATTTCCATAGTATTTTGAAATGAATTGTTTTCTTTTTTATTTCCCGTTCAGCTTAGTTCCTTTATTTGCCGCTTACTTCGCAGACTTTCCATTTCACGGAACTTGGATACAGACTCTGAAAACCTCTGCAGAACGAAATACAAGAACAAAGTTAAAAATTAAAAAAGTAAGTAGGATATTTTCTTTTTGGAATCTTTCAGGTTTCGAATTTATTGTAGATTTGTAGTAGGTTTCGTAAATTGCTGCTTTTCGTTTGTCAACAGTTTCAAGAATCCAAATTTACATAAATGAAAGGTTGAACTTTAGATTATGGTACCCGCCAATGGCCAGCCACCATGGTGACTTGCTGCATACCGTTATCTCAAGATCGCAGTTAGTCAGATGAGGATTAGTTTTTCTAGCTAAAGATCGTCAAAACCATTTTGAAATGAGCATTCTACTTTTTACTAGCTAATTGTTCGTTTCATAATATCTGTCATCTTCAAAACAGTGCGTCGTTCGCTGGCTGTCGGGCGGCCATTGGCGGTACCGTAATCTAAAGTTTAACCCATCTTTGAAGCTCAATAGAAAAATGAAAAGTATTGAATTTCGGAATAACAAATAGGACAATGGGAATTGTTTTAAGTTATTCATAATTATCCGATATTTCAAATAGGTAATAAAATGGAATTGAAATGAACAGAAGGATTTTATTAAAGGATAGGAAGCCTTCATTCGTCTGTATATCATTAAGAAAAATGTAGAACTGTTGAAAAACGAAATATATTGAACTGATCTTTATTGAATAATAGCAAAAAAGGTGAAACCGGAGATGAGGGTACCAGCCTTCGACGAACTTTTTTTTGATGGCCGCTTCCGCCTCTTGCTAAAAGGCGCAACCACGGTGAATTAGGCATATAAAAACCATTAAACCGTAAAAATAAACAAAGAACAAGCCTTTTACGTTAATTCCAAGCGTTAACACAACTCAGGAATCCACTTAGGCCACTGCAACTAGCGGTAAACCACCCGTCACCAATCCTTCCGAACACTGCGGTTGGCTTGTACCCTATTCTCCGGTTTAACCAAAATACCAAATAACATTCTGTCTGTCTTTACACCCTTCTTACCTGTGGATTTAAATCCAGTTACAATTGACTTTCCCAATGTGGTATAAGACATCAGCAGAACACCAATAAATGTGTAGATATAAAATACATTCATTAAAATAGAAAATTTTTGAGAAGAATAATAACGTCTTCCCTTTATCAAGCCTAAAAAGTATACAACAGTTTCGATAAAATAACAATTTATATACTTCAGTGTTTGATGTTTTAATCAACATCGGATTACAAATTTTTAAGAAGTTTAGGCGTCTATCCCTCTAACATGCAATTCCTTAGAAACTTCTCATGTTCTTCCCAATTTCCTAAGGAATGCGTGTTATTTGCATGTTAGAGGGATGGACGCCTGAATCTCTAAAAATTTGTAATCCGATGTTGATTAAAACATCGAACACTGAAGTATACAAATTATTTTTATCGTAATTTATTGTAAGATTGCTGTAAACTTTGACACTTCCTTAATAATGCTCTCATGCTCGTTTCTACAAATTGTTATTTTATCGAAACTGTTTTATACTTTTTAGGCTTGATAAAGGGAAGACTTTATTATTATTCTTCTCGAAAATTTGCTATTTTAATAATGTATTTTATATCCATACATTTATTGGTGTTCGTGCTGATGTCTTATAATATTATGAATAGAAAAAGAGAAGGAATCAGGAGGAGATACGGTATGTTTACTTATAAATTTCCTAATGTAGCCCTATTCAAAGAGTGAGGGAAAGATACGGAATTATTTAGACTGTTCTTCAAAAGAGACAGTAATGTAATACTGTAATTCAAATGTGATATGTATGTTTACTTAATTTTACAAATTTAGAAAATGTGTTTTGGAATTAGTTCTCAGCAGAATATTAATTGGAGGCAAAATGAACTGGGATAAGTTTTCTTTCTCGATGAATCTGTTGGCTTCAACAATGTCAACGTGATCAGAAAGAAAAAGAATACAATGGACCACTTGAGGTTTACGCCCCCTATCGACGTCACGTATGACGTGTATCCCACATGCGGCGAGAGCTTGTGGGATAAACAAACATATAACTTCGTGTGAATTACTTAAAAAATCGTCGATTTTTGATATTTCAAGACGGATGGTTCAGTACTGTGCAGATCATTATTGTAATAATTCTTTAAAAACGCTTGGAATATCCTTCTTTAATATAATATTTATTCTATATCTAAACCGGTTAAAACAAAGCACGTGGCTTTGTTTATCCCACATGCGAAGCAGTAGCGTGGTGGGATATTTTGTAACTATGAAGCCCCGCCTATCCTCAAGTGATCCATTAAATTATATCCTTCTTTGAAAATATATTGCTGTCGTCTTCTTCAATAGGCGATAATCAACTCTACATCCAATCTGAAAATTTTGGAAGGCTTACAATCGTTGCATCCAAATCAAATCTTTTAGTTCAGTCTTTATATCTACTAGGGTTAAAACGAAGCACATGGCTTTGTTTATCCCACAAGCCAAAAAGTAGACTGGTGGGGTATTTTAGAACTATGAAGCCCCGCCCATCGTATGTGGTCCATTATCTTGTAATGAGTTTTTACTAAATAATCTCAATCTCAACAGATTCCATTGATTAAATAATAATAGATAGGACACTTCCATTGACTCCCAGCAACCAGATCGGCGATAGCAGCGGCAGTAGTGGCATGAGTTGGTACTGAAATAAAACGTCACGTGATTGGTTTTTCGGAAATGTAAACAGCGAAAGTTCACTGTTTCGGTTGCTGTTGCAGCAAAAAGCAGCCTCACAAATTCGCAGAGTCTTCGACATTTCATCCGCGAATATGTCAAATGTAACAATGCCAATTAGCTTTGTAATGGAAATAAAAACACGCGCGCCACAA
>JAFIDM010072516.1:0-14227 GCA_023159025.1 Thereuonema tuberculata
AATTGCTATGATATTAGACATGTGTACAGGCTATAATTTTGCTGTCACAAAAATTTCGTAATAATATTGAACGAAAACCCACTCCCCTCTACTGATTAAATTGAACTGTTGCTACTGGCTTCTTGTCTCAGGAGTGGAAAAATTCCTCTCCGAGAATTTTAAAATCCCTAATTTTAGTTATTATAAAAAAAATAAGATTTTTTTCATGAGAAATATGAAAAACTTCTTTATGTAAAAGGTTTAGTTTTTATGGTGTTTTGAATGGGTTTGCCTTCTCGCGGGAAGTGCAAGGAAAAAAAAAACTCTCACTTTTGGAAGAAGCATGTGACTTTGGTTGTCATTCATTTCGCTCCTCGTTAGCGGTGACAACGGGTGGAAAATGAAGAGATGAAGGGGATTTCATTATAAATTCTTTTTAAATTATTAAGTTGATTAGTCTTACCATGAGAATTACTTTACCCCCATTAGATATCTTCCGGTGTTTTAATGGTCTTGAACAAGGAAAGACATTTAGATAAAGAACTCAAGTGGTGACACGAGATTCTTCCATTATGCCAGGGGAATGTTCAGCGAAAACTCTGAGCACAACATTAGAGATTATAGGTGTTCCTATATTAACTATTTTGAAAGTATAATATTTTTCCATATATGTTTCTTATTTTCAATTTGTTTTCTTTTTCTTAATCAAGCTTCAGTTTTCAATTATTTATTTTTTGAATGATTTGATTAATTTACTAAGGTAGTAATGAATTTCTGTTTATTTCTATGTTATGAAGCTTCCATTTGTAGTTTTGTCTCGGCTTTGATTAAAGCCCAATTATTTTGTACTAAGCAAAAATCAGAAAAAAAAACATTAAAAACTAAAGCACAATATTCGAATTAACAATAATAATATGGAAATGGTTACATTGAAATTAAAAATCTCTGCAGTTCTTAAAACAATTCTGCTGTGATGAATTCTGTTGGGATTTTTCAACCAGAATTCTCCTCCAGACGGGTCTTAGGGTCCACCCAGCCTTCTGTTAAATAGATACCCTGGGGAAGGGAGGGATTTTATTTATGGAGATTAAAAAACAAACAAACAAAATCTTATTTTCTATTCTCTTCCCAGAACTTTTACATATAATTCTTTCTCTTCAGAATTCTTGAAAGAAATAGAGTGAGTCTGTTGTCATATACAGAATAGGAAAGGGTTACCTATGATGCCATCAACGTAAAATAATATTATTTATTTTTATTATTATTATTATTAGTCACGATCGGACCCAATGGGACCACGCGAAGTACAATACAAAGTCATTTCAGTCTCTCCTCCTTTCCTTTGTTTTTAGTTTTTCTCTGAGCCCATATTGTTTTCATTCTTTCAGAATGGGCTCTTTTTCTCTCCTCAGTAGAATTGGTTCCTGTTTTGCTGGGTCTTTCTACCTTACAAATTGTCCACTCCGAAATTTTCTGCCCAAAACGTTTCCTGTCGTATACATCTTGTTGTGATATCCCTGCTTCTTGCAGGTCCTGTTTAATTGCAGCTATCCATTTCAATTGTTTCCGTTTTAGCCTTACTGTGAGTTTCATAGAATTCCACAACTTGTTTAGTTAGTCTGGTTGGTTCCATTCTTTTAATATGTCCATAAAATTTTAGCCTCCGTTTTTTTATATCCGAATATATGTCTGAATACCTTTGTACTTCATGATTTGCTCTCAGTCTGAATGTTCCTTCTTTAGTTTGATTTGGGTCTAAAACTTTCCTAATAATTGTTCTCTCCTTTTTTTGAATTTCCTCAATGTCTCTTTTTCTGTTTAAAATGAGTGTTTCAGCTCCGTAAAGTCATTCGGGTTTGGTCACTGTGTTGCAGTGTATCAGATTTGTATATTTAGAAATACATTTTTTTTGTTGTAGATGCTATTTGTGAGGCTTATTATTATTTTTTTTTAATACTTCGGACGAAGTGGAGATTTACTTTTCTTTTTGGTTAAATGACTGAATTTTCTAAAATATACTAAATCTCGAGATTCGGCGGTTGTTTTTATTTTGATTTCAGAGGGATTTCAGGTTTTCGATATTCTCATCTGTCGAACATGTTTCGTTCGTTTTTTCGTTGGCTGTGAAACACGCCTAAGGCCATGGAATGCAGTGAAATCTATTGTGAAATAAAGGCGCTTGGGAACATCAACATACAGCTGGCTTACTTCATTTGTATTACTTGTTTGCTTACTTCATTTGTATTACTTGTTTGCTTACTTTGAGTTTGTATTTTTTGGAAAGCAATTGTATAATGAGGATTTTCACAGAGACTATTAATAGGCTTATAAGCAATCACGGCTATGATGCTTTTCTTTTTCTTAGAATATTTCAAATATCTCGAATCAGCTACATTGCCGATACTTTTTTTTGTTTTTAAGTTCTTTAAAAAAAATAAACATAAACACACGATAATGAAAGGATAAAACATTGGCAAATTTCTATTTGGTTGAAAATGAATGAAAACTTATATAAAGTTAAAATACTCTTATATGGGATGATTAGAGTAATCTTTTGAGTGGATAGGAAAATTTCTCGTATTATGAGTAACTAGTCGGTTACCCGTCGCTTCGCTCCGGAAGCCTCGCATATGTAACGGAAAACAATTTGTTATTTATTAAAAAAAAAACACACACAAATTACATCAAATAAAATAAAAAAAAAAATTTAAAGTTTTTTTTTTTTTTATTTTAATTTTTGATGTCTATATTCTCTAAATCCACGACTGCTTTTAGAATCAGTGTGTGAATCATATATCTATGATATATTTTTATTTTTTTTAGAGATTAGAATGTAATCCTTGTGGTTTAATGGCTAAGACGTCTAACTTCGGAGCAGAAAGTTGCATGTTCGATTCCAGAAGATAACTTATAGAAATTATTTCTATTTTTGTAAATTATAATAATTGCACCAGACTGACAGAGAAATAAAAGATTTTAGTAATATAGATACACTTTTCAGTGGCTTTTGAGTTACAAATAGCGAATTTTCAGTATTCTACCTAATAGAAATAATGATTCTTTTTTTTTTTCTTTTCTTTTTTATCCAATTCCAATGGATACTTTTCAGTGGTTTTTGAGTTACAAATAGCCTAGATTATTAGATAATTTTCACTATCAGATTGTTCGATATAGATATTTGAAGAAGAGATGTTCAGATGGACGTTGGTTGATATAGATGATAAATGAAGATCATAGCTTATATACGAAATTCTTCGCGATAAATTGATTGTGACTATTCTTTAGAATGAAGATAACCAAATTCTGTTGAATTGTGACTCAAAGACATAAAGTTGTACGTGAATGAAGACAACGTTTTCCAAATATATGGCAAATTTATTTAGAGTTTGTCCTTGAGCTTTATTGATAAACATCGCATAAGAAGATCGGATCGGAAATTGTTTTCTTGTGAAAGTGAATGGAAGTAGATTATCGCATGGTTCCATAGTTATCCTATGGATGAAAACAAAATCTTCTTTGTGAGTTCTGTTATAATTTCGGTTTCTATAAGATCATTATCGAATGAACGGCATTTAAGTTGAGTTCCATTGCAGTATGCAAACTTGGGATTAATGTTTCGCAACAATATTATTGGAGATCCAATCTTCAATGACAAACGATGTTGAGGAATTCTGCTGAGATTCAATGGGTTCAGATATTCGGGCAGATAGAGATGTTCGTGTGGTGGATTATCAGAAGTGTCAATTTTATTCGCACTTGTATCTCTGTAGTCTCTCCTTGTATTCTTTGACTTATCATTCGATTGATGTTATCGACACTCTCGTTCATCTTGGTTGATGAGCCGCATATTCATCGTGAGTTTTTTGACTTTGATGTGATTCTAGCTTTTGAGTTACAAATAGTGATTTCTCAGTATTCTACCTAATGAAGTACTGCTTCCTTCTTTTTTGACTTTCTTTTTTATTACAATTGTTCCTTTTCAGTCAAAGTCAGTTCAGTTTTGACAGATAAATCAAAAAAACAAAAAGAAAAGACTTGTAGTTCTAATGGTTGTATTTAAGAACATGTAATTTTTAGTTTTACTCAGTTGAGAAAGCTATGTGACTGTAGCGAAACCGATCCATGTACCTTTTTAATTTGTTAATATATTTTTAATTAAATCTGTGTGTCGGCGTCTCATTTCATACAGAAAATTATAATTTTTGAAAAAATTGTGCAATGTCTTGATTGTTTTGTAGAATTCAGTCGCTTAACGTTAGCAAAATCATCAAGCATGTTTAGTGAACGGAAAACAGCTTCACTTACGTTGGTTTGTCCTTCAATGTACCGACGAAATTCGGCGCTATCCCGTACTCGTTGGCGATTTGGCATTTCTTCTTCACATCCTTTTGCACCTCGCGAATGACGGCGACCTTTTCAGCGAACGTTAAATTCTTGTACACGCGTGGTTTACTGAAAGACATGGTGACACTGACAGCAGGAAGCTCGAATGGCGTCTGAAGCGTCACCTGTCGATTGGCGTCACGTGTCGAACGGTGGGGGGAAGGGGATTTCAGCTGTCACGTGTCGAATTTCTTAACGATGAAACGCCGAAAAGTCGTTATGGTTCGAAATTTTTTATAAAAACTTCGAATTAAGGAAGTTAAACGATTTTTTAACATTGATTTAATAAGAAATTCAAGGGACTAAGAGAAATCTTCGAATTAACCACGATTTCGAATTAAAGACGTTCGAATTATCCAAGTATAATCATAGTAATAATAATAAAAATTTATGGACACAACCACACATCCTTAACTATTCTTCCAAACTTTTTTTTTTTCTTACACTTGGCAATATGTGCTTTGGTCCTTGATCCGCAATACTGTCTTAGCTGGGGAAACCCATGGTTTGATTTTTTCGAGATAATAATAATAACAATAAATAAAGAAATTTGGTTATTTCTTTATTTATTATTACTTGGTTTCTGTTTTGAATAATAATAATAATAATACCGTTTGTGCTCCAATAAACGCCGAGTCACTTATTGTCGCCGGTCTCTAATAAGCGCCGTGCTGCAGAGTGGACACGGCCAAATAGTAGCCGGTCTCTAATAGTAACCGGGTCTTTGATATTTGCCTACCGGTACTAGTGTAAGCATCCGTATCTTTATAGTCGTGCGTAATACTTTACGGTACATTGTCTTACAAAATGCGCCGAAACAGTCATTTGACATTTCCGTACGATTCGCGCGGTGGAATTCGTCAAAGAAACCTTCCGGTGAGGCGGCCGCCCGTCATTGCGGATTAGGACGACGAATAGCAGCGAAAGGTACAGAAAGATATTGCCATTTATCTTTAACAGTCTTATGTAGCAAGTGAAATTCAAATAAAAGTAGCTAGTTGTAATATTAGCCGGTATTTCTGGATAAAAATATTGCATTCTGAAGGTTTTTGTTAATAATGGGCGGCCTCTAATAGCAGCCGGTCTCTATTAAGCGCAGGGAGCCGAGGCTAGTTTTGCAAATAAATGCCGGGGTCCTCTGTTGGAGCATATACGGTAATAATAAATGGCATGGATAGGCTATAAAAAGGCATTCGACTCATTACCGCACAACTGGATCACAACCTGTTTAGAAATTTATGGGATTAGCAAAAACATATAAAAGTTTCTAAAGAAAAGCATGAAAAATTGGAAGACTTTGCTAATGGTAAATGGTGAACAAATTGGTGAAGTTAACATCATGAGAGGAATTTTCCAAGGAGACTCACTGTCACCACTGTAGTTCAATATCGCCTTGTTTCCTCTTTCTATAATTGTAAACAAAACAAAATTGGTCTAACATTTAATTTAGTTATAATACATTTTCATTTACTTACTTAAGAACGAATTAATCGTTAAAATGATTAGGACACACACATATATCTTTGAAAATGTATTTTATTTTGTTTTTTATATTAAAACATTATAAAAGCAAAGACAGTGTCATGATAGTTTCATTCCGTTATGAACTACTTGGCCATCTTTCTCAGACATTCAGTGATAAGAATAGATACAACATCTAAGGATAGATTCAATATGGTGATTTCATGAGATCTCTCGATATTGTCTGTTATCGTATTCTTCTTGGTTGTACAAAAAGTCTTCACCTTATACCTTGACGTCTTCATTATTAAAAACCAAATACAGTGAAACCTCCACTAACGGACACTCCCGAAAAGCGGACACCCCCCAATAGCGGACAATTTTGCAATCCCTAGTCCCTTAATATAGACGTTTCCATGTATTGACCTCCGATTAGCGGACACACCCAATAACGGACAACATTCTACAGAAAATGAGCGATCTTGTGTTGTTTTTCAAAAGCAATAGAATCAGGCTATAGTAATACGTAGCGTATAGAGGAAATTTTGAAATTAAGATTCACGAACTCCAACGAAAACTGCAAACACATCAAAGTTCGCAAACGGAGACTTGTAGGTGCGATCGACTCTATTGTCTTCAATTGGTTTTGCGCTGCACGAGCAAAAAACATTCCCTTGAGTGGGCCATTATTGCAAGAAAAGGCGTTGGAAGCAAAGGGGACTCGGAAGGCCTTGCAAAGTTAAACGATTTAAATATTCATATTGAGAAACATGTTTTCAATGCAAAAAAGAAATGTCAAACTCTGTTAACTGATTACTTTAGTTAATAAAATTAATTTTCTAATCCGTTTGTCTTACTTAAAACAATTGACAAAATTAATATTGTAATTAATTTTGTCATTATTTTAAACGAGACTAAAAGCATTCATTTACAAAGGAAAATAGTTAACAGTTTGCAATTGTTCAGATTTTCTCATAGGGCAATGTTAATTGTAGAAATTTAAGATTGTACGTAATTTTTCATTAAATGACATGCTATAAGCTAAAAATTGAAAAAAAGATAGTCCTCCCCAATAGCGGACACCTCCCAATAACGGACGAAACTTCAGGTCCCGTGACTGTCCCCTATTCGGAGGTTTCACTGTAAATTCTTCTAACTAATATTTAAAAACAACTACTTTAATACTGAAAAAACTCCATACACCATTCGAGATATTTCGAAGGATTAATCATCCTTCTTCTTCAGCCTTTTTACAGAAAGGGACGAGAGAACTTCTCTCTCCTTCCCAACTAAAATGCACAAACAAAAATATTTAGAAATTCCAAATTAACAAACAAACACGAAGTATTCTTCTAAATAGTGTCCGAATCAGTGACTTTTGTCCAATTACTGCAAATAATGTTCAAATTGTTGTCTACAAATTGCAGAAATTTTATTCTTCTTTTTGTCCAAAAAATTTTTTCAATCGCTGAATAAATTACAAACTTCATTAAAATATAGTTATCTTTGAACAAACAATTTTTAAAAAACTTCACCTTAATCCTTAGTTTAGAAATTCCTCTATTCTTCTTGGTTGTACAAAAACTCTTCACCTTGTTCAATATCGCCTTGTTTCCTCTTTCCATAATTTTAAACAAAACAAAATTTGCCTACCAAGTTTCTAAACATACGGGAAAGATAAACCATCTGCTTTATATGGATGATTTGAAATTGTACGCGAAAAGTCCTGCCGAACTTGAGTCACTATTAAGCGTTGTCCAAAAATTTAGCAGGGTTATCCAAATGCAATTTGGCATTGAAAAATGTGCAATTTTGTATTTTGAAACGTGGCAAAATGCAAGAATTAGAGGGATTAAAACTGGAAAATGGTCCCATAATGAAATCATTGGAAAGCTGACAATATTCTGAACACTAGAATTAAAGAACTCACTCGGAAAGAATACATTAAGAGAATTCGAAAGATTTTAAAATCAAAACTAAATGGTGGAAATACAATTAAAGCCATTAACACATGGGCAATTTCAATAGTCAGATATCCTGCTGAAATAATTGATTGTAACCAAAACGACCTAGAAAAACTTGATTACAAAATGCGAAAATTGCTCAATATGCATCATGCTTTACATCCAAGAAGTGACGTTGGCAGACTATATTAACCGCGAAAAATTGGTGGCCATAGGCTGCCACAGGTTCACCAATTAGTGGAAGAGATAAAACGAAGTCTCAGTAATTACATTAGGAAAAGTAAGGAGAAACTTTTGAAAGCTGTAGCCAGTGAGAATATTTTCAAATCAACCGAAACCAAAACAGTTTCTAAAGCACGGCAGTTTGAAATAAAATTAAATAGTTGGAAAAACAAGCCCTTTCCTGGACAGTATCTGAGAAATATTGAAGGCAAAAATGACAACGATCTCACTTGGGAATGGTTAAAGTCGGGTACTATCAAGAAAGAAACTGAAGGGTTAATTTTTGCTGCACAAGAACAAGCATTACAGAAAGCCAAAAAGCCAATGAAAGCAGAAATCCAGAAAACCAGTGATAACCCAAATTGCCGACTATATCAAGAAAAACTTGAAACTGTTTCGCATTTAATCTGTAAATGCAGCAAAATCGCACAAACGGACTATAAAAGCAGACATGATAGGGTCGCCAGATTAATTCACTGGGCATTATGCAAAAAAATTGACTTGCTAGCATCCAAAAATTCATGGGAACATCAAGTTGAAAAAGTTTTAGAAAATGAACACGTCAAAATCTTGTGGGATTTTAGAATAAAAACTGATAGACACCTGGATCATAATACGCCAGATATAACAGTTTTAATCAGTTTATCAGATTTTTTATTTCTTTGAGTCTGTAACTTTGTTTTTTGTTTCTTTTAGTAGTATTGTAATATCGCCCTTTTCTGCATTTTATGATCATTTCTTAAGTATATATAATATTACTAATAAATCACCCACATATTTTTATGTACTCTAGTGTTTCGTTTCCTAAATAAATCGATGTTTTACCAAGAATAAAAAAAAAATTCTATACACCAGTATTTCTTATATTCTAATTATTTTATACAATTGTACTAATCATAAACTATACATTTCGCATACAGGTTTGTTTCTGACAAAAAAGTAGACTTTAAATTATTAGCTTTTATTTAAATTTAACATGAAAGAATGTAATAATAAGTTGGAAAAATAAATTGATATTAAATGTTAATAAAAGCTATTTTTTATATATAATAGAATATTAAATATTCTAAATAGAATATAATAATAAACTTAACAAAACGATGATCATTTTCGGTACTTTATTAGAATACGAATAAACCCATTTAAAATGCATTAGAAATGCAAAAGCTTTTCTTCCAAAGGATATGGTTTTAAAAAGTAAATAAAACGTAAGAACTTAAAAAAATAATAAAAAAAACACTTTGACAAAGGTAAGTTTTGTTCAAACAGGTCTTTTTATCACAGACACTAATTTAGTGCTGGAAAATACAGTTAAAATAATAAGAATTAGCTCGCACAACACAGCAGCAACACAGCGGGTGATTCCAAAATGGCGTCTGTCGCTACTTTGGTAATAAAGGGCTTTAGTCATGACTTAATTTAGTCTAAAACATTAATACTAATTTCAATGACTTAATTTCAAAGTTTTGCTGTTTTAAGAGAAAATAAATTCGATGAAATACAAATACTTTCAATAATTTATTATTTATGTTACAACAAATAGGGAAATCATCAGTTGAATTTTGTTTCATGATTTTAACCATATCATCAATGTTATATTTGTGTTTACAATAGCACTTTCTAAGGTTCTAAAACAATTTTCTGATGACAGTAAATACTGAAATACCTCGTTTGAAACAAAAATTAAAATATTTGAATTTTCTTTGAAAGCTTTCTTCTTCTTCTTTTTCACGTGCCATCTCCATCCAGGAGGTCGGCGACCATGGCTCTAAAATTTTCTCTATCTCTTGCTATTCTGGAGCATTCCTGGTAATTCCTGCCAGTCCAGTCTCTGATGTTGTCAAACCAATTCTTTCTCGGTCTTCCTCTGGGTCTTTTCCCATCCAACTTTCCCTCCAGCATCAACCTCTGTAGATCATCTTGTCTCATCAGGTGACCGAAGTATTTCATTTTTCTTTCCCTTATAGTCTTAATCAAGGATCTCTCGTATTCAGCCAATCTCAGTACCTCCTCATTACTCATTCTTCTCGTCCAAGGAATTTTAAACATTCTTCTCAAAATCCACATCTCAAAACTCTTCAATTTTCTTTCTGTCTCTCTACTGAGGGTCCAGGTCTCAGATCCATAAAGGAGTGTTGTCCATATATAACATTTCATCACTTTTTTTCTTAAATTAATGGAGATATCTCTTGATGTCAGAGCAGCTCTCATATCCATAAAAGTCTTTCTGGCTATTTCAATTCTCCTTTTAATTTCTCTAGTGCTGGTCCCATCCTCTGTGAAAAACTGTCCTAAGTAAATGAAGGAGTCAACCTGTTCTAGTCTTTTATTGTTTGTCCGTATATCTATCCTTGTCATCTCATTTCCTCTTTTAATTATCATACATTTTGTCTTCTTATAATTAATCTGTAGATCAAGTTCTGCACTTCTTCTTTCTACCTCGTTAACCAACAGCTGTAAATTTTCCTCAGAATCTGCCAGAAGTACAGTATCGTCTGCGTATCTCAAGTTGTTGAGGTTCCTTTCTCCCATTTTGATTCCTCCAAATTGATTTAGGTCTCTAAAAATCTGTTCACTACATATATTATACAGAAGTGGGGAGAGAACGCAACCTTGTCTTACTCCCTTTTTAATTTCAAAGGGATCTGTTTCTTCTCTACCAATTCTCACTGCTGCTAATTGGTTCCAGTAGGAGTTTATAATGATTCTTAAGTCCTTTCCATCAATTCCTATACCCTGTAAGCATTGAATTAAACGGTTATGGTCAATTGAGTCAAATGCTTTGGCATAATCAACAAAGCACAAGTAGATCTTCTTTCCCAAATCTAAGTTTCTCTCACAAACCGTACTTATGTTGAAGATACTTTCTCGTGTTCCCTTATCTTTCTGAAATCCTGATTGTATATCCTCTATTTCAGCTGTTAATTTTCCCCTTATTCTTTCTTGTATTATTCTCATTAGTATTTTTGTTAGGTGACTCATTAAACTGATCAACCTATATTCCGAGCACTCTATGGTTTTGGGTTTTTTTGGTAAAGGTATGAAGATTGATGTTCTCCAATCATTTGGGAGATATCCTGTATCATATATGTTGTTAATGAGTGTTTTGATATATTTCATTGTATCTTCACTCAGATCTCTCAAAAGTTCTGTCTGTATGTGGTCTGGACCTGGTGATTTTCCATTTTTCATCATTCTGATTGCATGTATAATTTCTTCCATAGTGATCGGTTCTCCATTATCGTCTTCAGCATTGGGTCTGTCTTCTCGGCTTGCATTGAATAAGTCTTGTGTATATTCCTTCCATCTCTCCTTTATGTCAGGGACTTCTAATAGTATCTTTCCCCCCTGATCTCTAATGCAATTGTGGCTGTTTATTTTCCTTTTCCGTAGTGCTAAGTCTTTGACCTTCCTATGTAACTTTTTGGAATTATTTCTTTTCTCTAAATCCTCAATTTCTCTGCATTGTCAATTGAGCCATAGATCTTTTGCCTTTCTACATTCTCTTGTGATTTTATCGTCAATTTCTGCATATCCTGGGTCCCTTTTTCCTTTCCCTTTTCTCTCCGACATTAGTGCCAAGATTTCGTCTGTCATCCACGGCATTTTCTTGGTGTGGGTTATTTTTGGGATGAGATCTTCCATTGTCTCACCCAGCGCTGACTTAACAATGTTCCATTTGTTTTCTATTATTTTCTGATGGTCCTCTTGGTCATGTGTACTCTGTTTTTCTGCAGTTTGTATTTTATTTTCCACCTCCACTTTAAAGAGTCTTCTTAGATCATCATTTTTTAAGGCTGTCATGTCAGCCTTTTTCCTATTTATTATTTTATTGATTTTCTTTAATCTTATTTTTGCCTTTATGACAATAGGATTATGATCGGAATTAATGTCTTCACCAGGGTTGGTTGGTTGGTGTTTAATGGCGCAAAAGCAGCTGCGGCTAAGCTGCGCCAATTTCCCCAGGGTATGTTTTTGCATTTATAACACAGTTTTTATATCTTTCTCTTATCATTATAAAATCTATTTGATTTCTTGTAGAATCGTCTCGGTTTCTCCATGTGTATAATCTCCTATTATGGTGTTGAAAGAACGTATTCATGATGCTCAGTCTGTTCGAAATACAGAATTCTATCAGTCTTTCTCCTCGATCATTTCGTATTCCCAGTCCGTATTCACCGGTCGTAGATCCCTCTCTTCCCTTTCCAACCTTCGCATTTATATCTCCCGTTACCACAAGGATTTCATTCGGCTTACTCTGCTCAATTGCCGATTGTAGCTTTTGGTAATAATCCTCTATGTCATCATCATTACATGATGAAGTAGGAGCGTATTTTTGTATGATTGTTATATTTTCAGGTTGGGCTGCAATTTTAATAAGGAGATTTCTTTGATCAATTGGCCAGTATCCCTTTACACTTTTAAATATATCTTTCCGGATTAGTATACCCACTCTGTGTTCGTGTTTAGTACCTCCAGAGTATATGAAAGTATAATCCTCTCTCTCTATCTTCCCCGCGTCAGGTCATCTAACTTCGCTGACCGCCAGGATGTCTATATTCATGTGCTTTGCTTCTTGGATGAGATTATCCAATTTCCCCAGTTGGCACAGTGTTCTTACATTCCAAGTCGCGATTTTCAAGATCTTATTCCTTGTTTTCATACGAGCTCTATCTGTTATCAAACTTCCGCTAGGATTTAATTTGATATCTTCATAGACTGCTGTAACAGCAGCTGTATTACTCAGAGTTTCAGAGTCTTCTTCCCTGTATGCAGGGGGTCCATATTCAGGAGTACAGCTTGAGATTTTGTGATTTTGTTCCATGGTTTACTATAGGGAAGTTTCCGGGGTAAGGCCCCAATCTTTTCCACGTTTGCAATAGCCATCTTACTAGGCTCGGTCTGCCAGCCATTGACCATTAATTGGTTCATCTACCTGCCAGTTGTTCTGTGTTGCCGTTGGCATATAAACTGTTCTTCCGCCATCACAGAGCTAGATGTCGTTGCATTCCCAAAATCTTTTAAGAAGTCGCCGTTGATCAAAGATTGATTCTTCCGCCGGCCTCTTCACCAGTTCAAATTTAGCCGCTTACAGAGTTCCCGGGGATTCCCACAGGCTATCTCTTTCTCGCGCTGTCCATCCCCCACCACGAGGAGGTAAAGAACTGGGCTTTGAAAGCTTTCAATTTTGTAAAAAGATGCAAAGAAACACAATCACTTGTTGTGTCTGATGGTGGCCTAAGTAACAATTTACAATTTTTTCAAAGAGAATATTTACTAGATATTTTATTTGCAATACAACCACTCAGATAATAGTGGTTAATAGAGATAATAAACAGTTCACCTTCAACTAATTGGTTCCATAATTAAATCATCTACTTCATAAACTGGATCATCAGTGATCACATTCATATCTGTTTGTTTCAGCACTGAAACTTAGTATCTCCATCACTAGCATAATTACCGTTTTTTCCACTCATAAAATACTGCTCTATCACTATTATTCTTAAAGCAGTTTTAAATTCTTTGGCAGTTGGTACAGCGTTCTTAAATCTCACAACAGAAAAAAGATTTTCAATTGCATCTTGAGTAAGATGCCCCAATAAAAAAAAATAAAAAAATTATAAATATTTAAGTATAAATCTTGCAGATCTAAGTTAATGTTGTTGAAAGTATCATATCTGTTTGTACAGGCTTCCAGCAGGGTTAGGTTACCAATTTGTAATTTGTGAAATAACAGAATACATTTCTCCAAAATTGAAATTGCATTTCAAAAGTTTCTGTTTTCATGTGGCTAAGGGCTAAATTCGGAGAGCGAGAAGTCATTATATTAAATCACTGAGTTATTATATCAATAAACCATGCTGTGGTTAATGCCTCTTTACTGGTTGATGCGTTCATCTTTAACATAATATCTCATGGCTGTTGCTGGAGCCTGCTGTATTAAAGAACATGCTTTCCCAACATTCATCTTATCATTATGATTCAATTCTAATAGAGTATAATTCAGCTTAGAAGCCAGTCGCAATTCTTTCTTTTCAGAATCAGAAATGAAGTAATTGTTTGCCTAATGTAATCTACAGAAACTTGAGCAGATGGTAAACCACGCTTTTCTACAATGTCAAGTGGTAAGATTATTTGCTTACATGAAACTAAGTGATTTCTGATGTTTTTAAAAATATGAGGCGAATCGGCAATAAAAAACAGTTTCCTTTCAG
>JAFIDM010072517.1:0-14226 GCA_023159025.1 Thereuonema tuberculata
TCTCACAATCTTCCCCGCAATTGGCTCGACTTCTACGGCTTTGATTACCTTCTTCTTTGGGGTGGACGCTCGCCAAGCTTCTGTGCTTCATTCGCTCTCTCCAGGTTGGAGAACCTCTCGTGGCCGTTCGCCACTCGCTAACTCTCTCTGAGCGGTTTGCCCAACAAATCCTTCTGCTTCTCTCAGTCTCCGGTCTGGAGAACTCTTCGTGGCCATTCGCCACTCCCCAACTGTCACTTTCAGCCTTTGCACCGCATTATATGCCTGTCTCTGACTCCGATAGAGTCCACTGCAGAGAGGGAGACAAGGTCGGACTGCACTATTCTCACTGAGGTGGATTAGAGTACGGGGAATCCAATTTTTTTAGGGGTATGGACGATTCCACAGGTAACAATATTAACAAAAAGAGTTGTAGATGTGGTTATACATTTTAAGGTGCTTTTTCTTTATCTTAACGCATTGACACCTCATTGAGGCTGAGTAGGAATTTTCTTTATTATATTTTTTCTCTGTTTTTCTTTCTTTTTTAGATTTGTGGAGATGCCGTAGTTCTTCCTATTGCTGCTTCTATTCACCTCCGTATTGAGATTTTTTGTTGTTTGTAGGTAAC
This sequence comes from Thereuonema tuberculata, assembly GCA_023159025.1. Classification (NCBI taxonomy): domain Eukaryota; kingdom Metazoa; phylum Arthropoda; class Chilopoda; order Scutigeromorpha; family Scutigeridae; genus Thereuonema; species Thereuonema tuberculata. The sequence goes on from JAFIDM010072517.1 coordinate 611, forward strand.
TACTCTCAAGTGATGATCGCCAATTAAACGTGAAACAGCTGTTTTGAGGTGTTTCAATTGAGAACTGGAAAAAATCTTACATTAATTCAAATACCCTATTCATACACGTATGTAAATGGCGGATATTCATGGTATTCTAGATATGGACATATTCTAATGAAATCGAAAGGAAATAAAATAAATATCCATGCCGGCGCTGGGATTCAAATCCAAGTTTGGATCCATCAGCCTCTTGGGAGGTCGCTCCCTAGACCACACGACTATCTCTCAACGGCAATAATTATATGTACACATTTTAATTATTGATGAATGTAATAACAGCATTTCTTACTAAATCCTTTTGCTGTAGAACTGAAATAACCTAAAATTAGGTAACTGGCAATTACAGTTCTCCATTATAGAATAAAAATGATAATGTGCTTGATAATAAAAAAATATTCGAATTGCTTTTTAATTCAAAGTGAATATTAAGCGGGGCGAACACGAAGCAGCTTTGTGCAAAGTTGTATGTTTAACTTTGCTATTTGAGCGCTTTACAAGCTGCTTGAGCACAGTTGTATCCGGAGTTGTATGCAGCAAAAGCTGTCAAGACCAGAGGATGCAACTCCTAAAGCTACATGTACAGCACCCTATCAAAGCGCAGCATTGGAACACGTCACGCATGACGTCACGCCCATAGGAAAACATGGCGCCCAAACATATTGCCGTCGCTTCAAATTGACGGACAGCGATTATAAAAAGAATACCAGATATTTCCGAAATTTCTACACGCAAAAATAAAGTTTATATATAAATGCATTAAGTTCATGCGGTAGAATTTAAAGAGCGTTTGAGAAACCTCGATATTTGCAATTTTTCAACTCAACAAACAAAACAACAATTGCTACCATTTTGCCAATTTCTGAACAAAGCCACGGGACGTCATTGTTGACAATTCCCACTGTAATAATAGTGGCTGTTGATCATTGTTCGTCGTGTATCGCATTATTGCCTTCCCCTGCGAATATAGATCGGCTAATAATAGCATCGCAATATTTCTGTTTTGTTGGCGTTAATTATACCGAGTTGTACAGCAAAAGCTGCATCGTTTCTCCCTGCTTTACATTGAAATTTGAATTGTTGAAAATGTTTGATTGACTTCTTACCACAGGGTAGCAAAGAGTAATCTATGTAATACAGTTTAAAATGCGTCTAAGAAAATAAAAGGGCTCGATTTCCCCCCTCCCCAAATTACAATTTGAAGTCGAAATATGCATTTCCTTCAATTCGTAAATGATAACAATAACTCAGAACTATCCATTCTAGAATGCTGAAAGTTAAATTATCTGTTCATTGATACGTAACCAATAAGTAAATATCAAAATATCTTGTCAATAAATAATTGCGGCAAATCAGCAATTCTATATTCGATTAAGATTTGGAAGCAAATCCTTGATTATTCGAAGACGATTCTCATTGATTTTGTATTTAAATGATACGAGGTAAGATCCAAAAACTGCTTGTTCTAAATGCAGTATTAAGACATTCTTAGAAAATCACAGGCTTGTAAACTCTCACTGATATCGCTAAAAATCTGGCCTATATACAGTATGGCCGTAAACAAACGACACTGAAAAATTTGACCACATGAAAGATGGCAGATGAACACATAGGCGATTGTTGTATTTGGAACAGGAATGATTGTGGATGTGAGATTAATCAGTGTTGCTGTGAAAAAGATATTAACTACCGAAGAGAATGCGTTTCGTGCGGAGCACTATTTTCGATTAAACGGAACAGGCCGTGGCAATGGACCTACCTAGCCTGCTATACGCATCTTCGGAAATCATGTGATATCCCGTGGAGGGTGCAACAAACATTCCATATCCCTCACATTCCCCTGATTTAACTCCATTTGATGCATTCGTTTGGGGAATGCTGAAGGGAATGCTTTTTCAAGGACAACCTCCGGCAAATATTGCTGAGTTGTCACAGTTTTTTGCGAGCAGCTGAGCAGCTCGCAAAAGTTTGTGACAACTCTTAGGGGAATGGAACAACCTCACTTCCGAGACATGATTGACAACCTATGCAACCGCTACGAGTACTGCTTAGAGCGCCAAGGAGATCATGTTTGAACATGTATTTGTCAACAGCCACAGTTGATTATTCTTTCGGTTGCAGCGTTTCTGTTCTAAACGGTTCAGTATCGTTTGTTTTCGGCCACACAGTAGATACTGAACTACAGTAAAAAAAATAAATGAAACACGTCAACGTAAGACAACTCTTTGTTAAAGAAAAATGGTATTTTTATTTTTCTATTTTCGTATAAGAACTCGAAAACTGTCACTCAATTACAACTTTTGTTTTAATCTTTTATATTGTTTTAGGCATTCATTTTTTTTTATTTCAAATCAAATTTCTATTGAAGTTAGGAAACAAAAGATTTATTTGTTTATTTGCAATTATTATAATAATTATTATAATTATATTCTGTTGAAAATATCAAAAATATTTTATCTTCTCTTTAATGGTTTTTTGACTTCCTGGTGGCTACGATCATCTCAACGCTCAAAGACTAAATAATAGTAGATTTAAAAAAGATCCACTCTCACACAAGTTGGATAATGAGATTAGAACGAGAGACTCTGCGGACACCCATTACTCAACATTCTCTGGGCACTTCTTGTTTTTTGAATAGCTTCTTTCAGAAAATTCGGAATACATGCAATGAGGGAGTTTCTGTTTTTTTTTCCATGGTCGTCTTCCTGAATAACTAATCGTAGAACTCCGTTGACGAGAAGATCAGTTTCAAATACTAACTTAAAGTCTTAAGTTTCCTCTAACTTTCTCAGCAACTTCTTAGATAGAACAGAATTGTTCTCAAAAAAAAAATTAAAATTTCAAAATCAAAATAAAAAAAAAAAAAATTAAGAATTACGAGCAGATTAATTAACAAGATTTTCTACTAAATCATAAAAGATATTATAAAAATAGATAAGAGTTCTAATTTATTAAAAATTATGTATTTTATACAAAAACTGATCATTTATACATAAATGATTACAGAAAAATAAAAATAAACAGTAGATTTTATTTTTTTTCTATTTATTCCAATATAACAATTACTTTTATGTATTTATTGCAACTTTAATGATATATTTATCGCTAATTTAATATTTCGATAATAATTATAATCATCTTCAACTATTCTCAATCCACTGCAGAATGAAGGTCTCTTTTCCAGTTCTTTTGGGGTTGAATCGAATTCAACAAAATTATATATAAACTATATAACTGTTTATTAATTAGTAATCAAAATTTTAATCCTTATTTATACGAGTTAGATTCACTTTAATGAGATTTATAAATCTAATCTCTTGTAATGCATTGTTATGTATTATTTAGAAATAATTTATTTTATATTTAGATTCATGTTTGCATTATTTACCAATCAATTAATGTACCCATTAAATAAGTTGGCATTGTTTTACATTAAAAAAAGTAAAAGAAATTTTACTTTCCAAGAACAAAAAAGCAAAAGCTCGAGTTTTCATTTAAAGCCGTTGCGCCGTTGAGGCGTGAATCAATAACAAACCAACCAACTTTGATTTTCTCTATTAAATAGTAGTTAGATTTAAGATATATTGATATTTAACAAGATATTTCAATTGAATGGAAATGATAGCTTTTCGGTATGAACCACCCTTTTCTTTTTCCCTTAATGTTACGTAGCTACCACAGGGTATTAAAGAAAAAAAATTAAAATGAAATTGTAAATCGAAATACATTCATCAGTAATCAGGATAACTAAAAGAACACTAAAATTTAAACACTGGTCTCAGACCCTATTATGCTACGAATAGCTAAGGGTACCCATAAAATATACAGAAGTTTAATGAAAGCCTACATGATGATTAGGTTTAAATTTTTATTCGTAAGTATTAAACAAGGTAGTGACAGCGATTAGTAAACCAATCACAATGCTTCGCAACAGCTTATGATACATATACGACAATATAATTGATATTGCTTTAATTTCCTTATTATTATAAATGTGATTGCTGCGAATGCAAAAGGCGCAATTGTTGCGATTATTGTGATTGTTTTAGAGCTGTATTATAAATGTGATTGTTGCGCATACAAAAGACGCAATTGTTGTGATTGTTGCTAAAGATAAATTAATGATATTTTAATGATACTTGTCCACAGACGGACGGACAGAGTGGTATTCTAAGGCTTCTTTTACTTGTATCAGAAGCCTAAAACTGCTTTGTAGCTATAACCAAATTTTTTTGATCACATAGAACATTGTGAATTTAAGTTATTCACGGTTCATTAATTACTATCACAACTCATATCACAACTCTCACAAATTACTAAATGGATTAATAATCCATGATTAGATATCGGCAAAAGTTTATTTTCGAATGGTTTTCTATTTTTATAGAGAGGGGGAGTTAATAAAAAAAAACTATAAAATTTTAGAATTTACTTAAAAAAATAAAAAAATAAACTGTTTAAAATTTATCTTTTCTTTATATTATATAAAAAAAATTAGCTAAATTACATGACCAATTCCAGAGTGGGGAAAGACAAGTGGCGACCCCTGGAAGAAATAAATATCCAACAAAAGAATGACTTAACTAAAATCTAGGCTGTATTTTTAAAAACCTATCCCCTTTATGGCTGAGAATGGAATGTTTCGAAGATTGGCAGAGAATTATATGACCCGTATAGGATTTGTTTTACGGAACTATTGCGAAGTTCTTATTGCAAAGTAGAAAGCAGTAAAAGTCTTAAGGAACATATTTCACAGCAAGTCTAAGAACGAGGATTTTAAGATCTCAGAAGCAGTGAATTTGCCGTTAGAAGAACGGAGCATTTGATTATTGTACAATCTACTAATGAATGGAATGCTGAATTTGTATGTAAGGAGTTTCCTAAAACTTGGTATTAGTTAATGAAATAAACATTACGGAAATATTCAGGTTTATATGAATATGCAGGTGACCGTGAAGTTCCCGTACTCCCTATTATGTTATTATTACATTATTGGTTAAGGGAACTTCCCGGCCACACTGAACACATTTAGATTAAGACGCTTCTTTTTATATAGTAAATAACTTGTATATCACTTGACTATATCTGTATGGGAAAGTTTGACTCTTGGTAGGGTGCATTCTATACATATACGAACCACTTTTTCTTCCAAGAAATCGCTTTCCGTAGTTATTTTACTTCAAATCTTAAAAAGTTTTTAATTCCTTAAGTTTGTCTTTAAAGATGAAAAGCTAACAGAAAGCAAGTTATCATCGTCGCATTCCTAAAGTATTTGTAACAAAGACTATCATCATCAGAAAGTGCGTCTGGACTCAAAAAAATATAAATCCATCTGTTACATCTGGATTCTGTTTTAGTTTCAATCTAAATGTCGTTCGTGATAAGAATAAAAAAGTTTTAAGAGATTCACTATCAACAGTTACTTACTGATAGTATTTGTAATAAAGTGGCCGGGAAGTTCCCGTACCCCTTAATAGAATAATAACATAATAGGGGGTACAGGAACTTCCCGGCCACCCCGTAGAAGACGGGGGGGGGGGAGATACTACCATTAAGCCTTTTTTGCTTGGCCGCACCAAAAGTTAATGAGTTATAGTCATAATATTACGCATCCCTGGACGTTTACGTACGTGAAAGAAAATTTGCAGAATTGTGGAACATCTGTAAAGCAACATTTTAAAAACTTTACACACTGCATCTTGTCGAGCCTACATGTGTAAAGATGCCACAATGCCTGGGGTAAGACGTCACTGCAAGGATAAGAGGAATAGATTCATAATATTTTTCACCAGCTTTACCTGAAATACGGTACTTATTGCTTAATAACATATCTCAAAAAACAGTGTTCCTACCATATTTCGTTGGTTTAACCAATTAATAACGATATCGCAATCAGAAAGATACCATCGTGTTCAGTGCGGTGTGAAGAAAATTTACATATGTAAGATTGTGCAATCTGTCAGTCACAAAAGAAATTACAGTGAAAATAGCATCTCATCCCAAATGGTATTTCCCGTAGTCTACCCCATGTAAGTAGCTTAAGTCCCACAGAGTAAGTAAATGAATTAATGCTAAGCGGAACAGATAATTTACTTTGATCAAACTAAGCTCTTTTTATATTCCAATCAAAATGTTATTCATTATTTTTTACCATGCTTTTATTAATTCATATTGTTTGGTTTCCGGGTCAAATCTTGCAATCAATTTTTAAGTCACTTCCCATGAGTCAATCATCTAGAAATTTTGCACACTTGCTTATATCTGATGACAATACAATAATATACTGATATATTAATACTGTATACAGATGACTGGCGATAATCCGACAGTTACGGGACCGAAGGGGTGTCGGATTATCAAAAATGTCGGATTACCAAAGGTTGATTTTTTTTAAACTGAATTTTAACTTCTAAGGCAAGAAAATTTAAGTTGTTGTGTATATACAGTACGTATATTGTTATAATACATATTGAGTACATGTTTACGGCCACTGGGGATATAAAAAAAAAAAAAAAACGCATTAGGCATAATTTTACACAAATGAATACGTATGTGTAGGGATAATAATGAATGCAGAGCTAATTTTTTTTTTTTTTTTTTTTTTTTTTGAGGAATTAAACTATTTACAGACTGAAACTTCTCCTTACTGGCTTTGATGAAATGGAATGATAATGATAGTTCAAAGTTCTTCTTGAGAAATATAACATAAACTCAGTTCTTGTAATAATTCGTAATAAGCAGTAATAGCCAGTTCTATAACCATCAATCTCTGATGCACTGAAAATCACTCTTTTAGTTCCTTGTGATTTCTCATTAATAATTGCACTGGTAGGAATAAATATTCCCTGTAGTTTAATAATTCCTTAATCTGATATGCACTTATAATTTCGAAGCACAATAAATAATAATTGTATTTTAAAGTATCATTCAAAAATATTTCTTTCACTCGAAGCACTAAAGTTCACAAAATAAATAATAAAGTTATTCCGTAACTTGATTCACTCTTTGAATCTAACATATAACTATTCACCAATAAACCGTTAAATTTCTTCACTTAAGAAATTTTATTTTTAGTAATCTTCAAATTAATTTCTTCTCTTTAGAAATTAATGTATCACAGTTATATTTAATTCTCCTCACGGGATTCTCTTTCTTGATAAACTTTACTTTAACTGAAATATTCCTTTTCTCCGTTGTCTTCTAATTCTTCTAAATGAAATACCGTATATGCTCCAATAAACGCCGAGGCTGTTATTGTCGCCGGTTTCTAATAAGCGCCTGGCTGCAGAGGGGACACGGCCAAATAGTAGCCGGTCTCTAATAGTAGCCGGGTCTTTGATATTTGCCTACCGGTACTACTATAAGCATCCGTATCTTTATAGTCGTGCATAATACCTTACGCTACATTGCCTTACAAAATGCCGCCGAAACGGTCATTTGACATTGCCTTTAAGATTCGCGCGGTGGAATACGCGAAAGAAACTTCCGGTGAGGAGGCCGCTTGTCATTGCGGATTCGGACGACGAATAGCAGCGAAAGGTACAGAAAGACATTGCCATTTATCTTTAACAGTCTTATATAGCATGTGAAATTGAAATAAAGTAGCTGTTTGTAATATTAGCTGGTATTTATGTGTAAAAAATTGCGTTATGAAGGTTTTTGTTAATAATGGCCGGCCTCTAATAGCAGCCGGTCTCTATTAAGCGCCGGGAGCCGAGGCTAGTTTTGCAAATAAACGCCGGGGGCCTCTATTGGAGCATATACGGTAATAATATAATAAGTTTACTCGCAGATTGTTGTTCATTTTCTATCGGTGACTTTCTATCTGGTAATGAAGCTTTACTTGGTTTCTACGCTAATTCCTATCTTCCCTCTCATGCAATGGTTCCGCCTTCGGATTCTTCTGAATAACGTTGTGAAATGGCTTTTCGTGTGTGTCTTATCGGGGAAACTATGGCTCTTCATAATTTTCTTCTAACTTCCTTCAATTTGACAATTTCTGTCTTTACTATAATGTATTTCTTTTCGTTGAAGCTTATTCTTTACAGCCATCTGCCGTCTCACCCCTTTCAATCTTCGGTCGACGATACCAACTTGAATTTCCCGGTCCTCGCACACATTCTCGCTGTGTCTCGTAACCGTCACAAACTGTGTTGTTCTGCGTCTTAGTCCATCTCATACTCTGGAACATATCCAACTTCGACTTACTCATGCTGTTATACTGATGCTCTCAAACTCATGCTTTTACAAAAGCTTTACTGATACTCTCAAAACGAGGCGCTTGCTCGTTCTTAAATGCATTTCGTCATCTGACGTAATATTAGAATATTAATTAATTATTTCACTTTTAAAGTCTTACTATTTAAATTATGTTTGAAGCATTCTTAATATAATTCCTATAATTTTAAATATAAAATTACCCACAGTATGTAATACTGATTTATTACTGTATTTACGTCTTGAAAAAATAAAATTACAGTATATAATGTAAATTATAATTTTATGTCTTAAAATAAAAAATAAGAATACGTACATATGTATTTACGGCTTAAAAAAAAATCTGTAATCGTTTTTTGTTTCTTCTTACGAAAAGAGTCTGTCATGGCTTTCTCTTGAATATCTTTTAACATTAAAATGTTCTCGTAGTCGAGTTCCCTCTCCTCACACCAACGTCTCAAAGTGTTTGCAGCCGACATAACTTCATCGCAAGTGATTGTGCATTTCACCTTCGTGACCGCCTCAGCCGGCTCGGACTATCGAGCGTGTCGGACTGTCAAATGTCGGATTATCACGAGTCAACTGTATTTTATATTAATATATTCCGCCAAGGCAACCCGTTACTATCGAGACCAGCCCCTAGGCGACGGCACATACCAGTATATATGTATGTGTACTAGCCGGGTAACGTCGCTTCGCTCTGGAACCCTTGCGTACATAGCATAAAAAGAAAAAAAAAAACTTTATTTATTTAGCAAATTGTGGCCTTCTCCGGATAACTCACATGTGTTGCGGGTTGGCGCCAGACACCTATACATCGATAAGGCAACATTAAAGCGAAAATATAAATCCTCTTTATTCCCTATCCCGTGGGAATTTCGAAAAATTACTACGAAGTTACTCGAGAAACGATGATCATTTTGTGACGTCATTCCTTCTTTTGGTCTGGAGCTTCTTCTACTAAAAAAAAGTATCAAAAGGAAAAGATACTTCCATAATATTTATAAGTATGTTGTATAGACATCTAGTTGATATACTCCTTTAATTCTTCTAAAATACACAATATTTCTTTTCCTTTAACAGAAACTTGCTCAGGTCGTAGAATTCGTTAAAATAACTATACAGTAAGAGTTTTAATTTTTATTTTTAATTGTTTCCTGTCAAAGGAAACGAAATATTGTGTATTTTAGAAGAATTGAAGGAGTATATCAACTAGATGTCTATACAACATATTACTTATCAAAAAGAAATTTGTAAATTTCAAATAATTAACGTGTGTAAGTTGAAAGTACTCGTATTTTAATTGTACATATATTTTATTTTTAATTGAGATGTGTGGTGGCCTTAAATTCCCCAATAAGAAAATTGTAAGAACTAACATGTAATTAAGCCGCGCGGTTGGCGATGTCGCTAAGACACTGGCCTCTCACCTCTGAGTCCCGGGCTGGGTTCTCATGTGGGTTTCGTTGATGGTGGCGATCCGCGCTGGGCAGGTTTTCCCGGGGTTTCTCCCGTTTCCCCTGTATTTCTTACACCATCTTTTCTCTTCGCCTGTCCTTCTTTCCGTAGGATAGCACAAAAGATCTTTCAGGTCGACGTGCTCGGCTGTCAAGCCACCCACATTCCCAAGTAATCTAATCTAATCTAACATTTAATTACCTTCCAAACTTAAGTTTCTAACTTTACTAATAACACGGAATTTATCTGTTTCAGGTCAATGATAAAATATATAGACATAAATATTCTCTTTATTAAAAGAATAATAATTTAAATCAAACATAGATGTAACGAAAAAAGGTAAATTTTTCAAAATATTACAAGCAGCATGTTTTGTACCTGAGAATAACAGTTAAAAACTCACGAGAAACTAGTATAGTTTTTGTTTATTTTTTAAACAATCTTTGTTCTTTATCCTTCGAACTGTTTCCATTAAGTATTTGTCAATATTTGTCAGTTTATCAGAGTTTTAAAAATATCAACTGATAACTGGTTCAATTTCGGAGATATGGTTTGTTTAGATAACATAGAAGACAACAAGAGAGCAAAAACAAATAAACAAAAAACAATATAACTATTAGGTTTTTCTCTTTTTTATGTGTTGTTTTTCTTTTAATTGAGTTAATAATTATAAGGATGGATGTAAATTATAATCATTAATTAAATTTTGTAGAATAATTTTCTTTTGGATATTGTATGGAATGTATAAATAATAATTATATTATTTATTTATTGGTAACTTTATTTCAGTATTTGGTTTGTTTAAAATAATCTCATCTCATCTGATATTTTGATCTACTGTATGATTCTAACTACTAAAAGTTTTTAAAGCTCAAAACTTTTTCAGCTACTTTTGTTACATTTTATTACCTTTTCTAAATCTGGAAGATAAGCAACACATCCTGAGGATTACTGGCTTAATATGAGCACATAACATTTCTTAATATGCGTTATGAGAAAACAGATTAAAAGAATGATGATTTAAAATTGCAATTTTACACTTTGTTTATCTGTCTGTAATTACGATAACTCAAAAACTACTTATTCACGAATACTAAAAAGGCAATGCAGAAACCCGCCCTCGTCCCTATTGACTTTTCTGACATACTGGATTTACAAAGAAGATGATGATCCGAACACGGAATATTTGCATTGTCTACAATTGCAGGATCTCAAGCATTTTGTTCTTTGAAATCCGAAACCTACGCTGTTAGAAATATTTTTCCTGAAAAAAAAAAAAAAAGGCATAAATAATTTTGGTTAAAATAAAGAAGTTTCAGATAAATAAAAATCAATTTGACTGAAAAGATTAAATTTTAATTTTAAAACTTAGATATTCATTAAATGATGGAGTACCCTTTTTTGGGTCTTCTTTGACGACTTGCATGATAACTATAATTTAAAATGAGTAAAGTTCATTCAGTTCATCTGATATACTTTTCAATCAACATTTAACCAATCTATTTTATCAAATTATATAAATTTGAAAGTAACTTATCCATAAATTTAAACCAAAAGTTAGCAAAACTGTATAACTTTACCAATTAGTTTATAAATAACAGATTTACAACGTAATTACAGCAAAACTAGCAATAGGAACAAATTTGCGGTTAGACATAACTTCATATTTCAATTATTTGGTTTTATAGATACTACAGAGACAGGCCTGGAATTTAACTTTAAAACTGTTTCAGTAAATAGATCAGACAAATTCAATAAACTGCGGATAATTAGTAAACTTGCGAATCAACTTCCGAAAATACATAACAAACAATAAACTATGAATCAATATAGCATCTCTATAACCGCCCATTTGATAATTTATTGACATATCCTTAACTTATTTATTTTTGTTATTTAGTTTGGTAAAATTTTGTATGATGTAATTTGAGCTTATTAAACACATATCACTTAACTAAAATATTTAGAAAACTAAATTCAAATAATGTCAAAGCGTTTAGTATTTTTGGCGATCAAATTTTCGTAACTAAAGCTGATTTACATTTTAACACGAGAAGAATAATGGAAAATTCTAGGCAGTTTGATGAAAGAATATATATATAGAGTGATTCAAAATTTGCTATACAAACTTCAGTGGTAGGTCAGGAATGCAAAAAGAACCATGTTCATAGTGGAACGCGTGCGCGCAAACATCACCCGAATGAAATACAGGGCGTTGTTTGGCAGCATATTAGTTGGGCAGTGTGAGCCATCGTCATTTGAGACGTTGACTTTGTACGAGTAGATGTATCTCTTCACTAATGTTGAGAGGATAGATGTGCACCTAGCCTATGGGGCAGCGAACGGAAAGGGACGAGCCGCTGTAAGATTGTATCGTGAACGGTTCCCCAACAGATCTGTGCCCAATCATCAAACGTTTGCACCAGAGATTGTGTGAACTAACCTACTGTGAACGTGTAAGTGTACACCTTAGTATCATATTGTAAACAATGAGCTAGTAAACATGTTGTCTACCTTACTTGTCTTGTTGAACCTTAGTGTATTTTCTAAACACATTCAGGTGGCGTTTGCGGACTTGCGTTCCACAATGAATAGTGAAAATAGACCATATACACAAGGAAGCAAACAAAAAACATTTAAATAACATGTTTCGGGATTATATAATCTCCCATCATCAGATTAGAACATAAAATAAAACTTCGGAACTTACCCGTCCCGAATAAATATTTTAACATCAAAAGAACATAGGAATTTAAAAAGTAATAAGTTTAACAATATAAATTTCCTGTTTCATTGTTTTAATTCCATGATTGTTAGTGATGTAACTTTAGCATTAAACTTATTACTTTTTAAATTCCTATATTCTTTTGATGCTTAAAAATTTACTCGGGACGGGTAAGCTCCGAAGTTTTATTTTATGTTGTAATCTGAGCCGTGCTGGCGTGGTCGTGCGGTCTCGGCGGTGGCCAGCCGTGGCGACCAGTGCGCCAGTACCTGGGTTCGAATTCCGGCAGTGGCATGGCTGTTCCCTTTCTTTATTCTGTGCTTCGTCTGTTTCTGCGGGTGTAGCGTGAGCTGCCTCCTATGGCGTACCCTGGGCAACGTTACGACGGATAAATGCTCACATTTCTCGCCCCTTGTTGCGGCCAAAAGATTAACTTCTAAGAGCCCGGGCGTTGGCAAAAAAAAAAAAAAAAAAAATGTTGTAATCTGATGATGGGAGATTATATAATCCCGAAACATGCTATTTAAATGTTTTTTTGTTGGTTTCCTTGTGTATATGGTTTATTTTCACTATTATTATATGGAAATACACATCATGAATAAGTTCCACTATGAATACCACTACAAATATTGTTTTTCTATTCCTGACCTACCTTTACAGTTTGTACGGGGAATTTTGAATCGCCCTGTATAGTGGTTTCCAGAACAAACATTAAATACCAAAAGGCGCTATTTTATATTGTTTATTTTGCTAATCTTAAATATATTTTTAAAGTTTTAATCGTAAAATTCTGCAATCGACTGTTTCTGGTTTAGATTGCGGGGAGATTTCGAACGTCGGAAATTTATTTACTAGATGTGGTAAATAAATATATTTACACACCAGAGGCTTCGCCAGAGGTGTATGTTGAACTGCAACGAATTGCTAATGTTTCCGTTAAGTCGCTACTAAAATTTAGATCGTGTTTTATTTAAAAGTGTGTCATTTTGAACTTTTAAACAAATTTCCCAAAGAAGAATGGGTTACAAATTTCAGAAATACCTATATAGGAATCGAATAATTCAAGATTATTTATTTATAAAATATGATAAAATTAGAGAAAGCAAAAAAAAAAAAAAAACAGAAAAAAAAAAAAAAAAAAAAAAACCGAAAAAAAAACCTGAATAATAAAAATATT
>JAFIDM010072518.1:0-13535 GCA_023159025.1 Thereuonema tuberculata
GTTACCTTACACTCATACAGTAAGCAGTACTGTAATAAATAGGAAACCGTACAATAGAGCTACGTAAGCTGGCGGTTGTTTATAAGGAGGGTATAACAACTGCACGTGCTGTGCCTGTAGGGTCATTCCACATCAAATCACCCGATGAGTTCACCACCCCATCACAGATTTTTATGAAAATTTATTTGCATTTATAGAGTCATAAGATAATACATATTGCAAAATATGCGATTTTTAGATCAAATATTTGCCAAGATATAAATTTTTGAATTTTTTTTTGTGCCACGCCCCTTTTTTGACGTATTTCCTTGAATATCTCCTCTCCTAATCAATCAAATGAAACCAAATTTGTTTTCCCCATGTATTTTTTTATGTTGAATCCAAAAACATAGCTATGTTAGGCCTACGGTGTCTAGCTTCGGCGGTCGCCGATGGTGAATTTTCAGTTTGAAAATATGGGTTTTACCTGGGTTATTATCTGTTATAAGTGAGATTTACTGCTTACAGAGCTGTGACTAAAGCAAGGGATAACTTGAATTTACTAAAGAAATTTGCAGTGACAAAGTAATAATTTTTGAATATTTCATTTACACGATTCGAAAAGAGTACTAACTTTGCGATTTTTTTTCTAAGCTGAGGAGCAAAACACCCTCTTGATTTTTTTTTATCATTTACCTTAGACCTTTCTTAGACTTGGGTTAAAATCTCAAATTTTTAATAGTTGTCCCACAGGGCCATTTAAATTTTTTCCTAAATGCTTACATGCTGTCTGTTACTACAGAACTATTAGTCCTAGAATAATATCGTTGAAATTTTTGGATTCAGCATAAAAAAATACATGGGCAAAACAAATTTGGTTTCATTTGCTTGATTAGGAGAGGAGATATTCAAGGAAATACGTCAAAAAAGGGGCGTGGCACAAAAAAAAACAAAAAACTTCAGAAATTTATATCTCGGCAAATGTTTGACCTAAAAATCGCATATTTTGCAAAATGTCTTATCTTATGACTTTATACATGCAAATAAATTTTCATAAAAATCTGTGATGGGTGGTGAACTTATCGGGTGATTTGATGTGGAATGACCCTGTAAGGATATTCAATTAAATGATGATTAATACACATTCGACATAACTTATACCAAACAATTCATTATCCCAACAGGGTCGGTCTCAATTAAATCGGATTAGCACAGGTCTACTGTAAGTACAATCGAGGAAAAAAAAATAAATAACGACTTTTGCTTCTTTGCATTCCTTTAAAAGCAAGAACTTTGTCCGGTTTTTTTTTTTATGAATCAAAAAATGCAATATTTCGTAATCACCTAGCAGGTAGGATGTACATGTTTTATGATAAAACTTAGACGTAATAATGACGACCAGAGCCAATGTAACTAATACAGAGCCATGAATGAGAGAAACAAAAATATTGGGGAGACTAATGTACAAAGTGGAAATGTGAATTATTTAAATCAATAAAATGATCGAGACAAAGTGCTTTATCACAATGGGAACG
Organism: Thereuonema tuberculata; assembly: GCA_023159025.1. NCBI lineage: Eukaryota > Metazoa > Arthropoda > Chilopoda > Scutigeromorpha > Scutigeridae > Thereuonema > Thereuonema tuberculata. Next base: position 1,515 of record JAFIDM010072518.1, read on the forward strand.
AAATAAAATCGCAATTTCTTTACAATTTGGAACATTACAGTAAGCCGTTTTCATATTGAATGTTAGCTCCAACACGTTTTCAAAAGATTCGAAATCAACACCAGTATGATAGCCTTCTTGTATCCAGTATCCAGTATCATGTTTTGAAATTTATCAAATATTGTTTTTCTCATCTCTGCAATATGTAAAGTACGAAGTTTGATGTAGAAACTCCATTTCAAGTTGGAAGTTCCCTTGTGAGAAAACAACTGAATTCCGAATGTTTCCTCTCAATTCATTGCTCTACTATACCTTTAAGTTTGGTCGTACAATCGATATGGTTGCATATTCCCTTCCTCAGTAACCATTGAACTAGTTACAAGAATTGTGTTGCTTATCGGTTGTTGGTTCTGTATTATTTTTAATACCAACATTTTTATTCATTTTACAATAAAAAAATAATATATAAATAATAATGACACCAATAGATTTGAGACTAATGAACACGCGAACGATTCAATGTTAAGCTGCTAGATGGTACTAAGCGAGATGACAAAGAACGTTGTGGATTGGTCTTTTCGTTTTTTGAATGTACAGTACAGTTGTTCAAGAAGTTTTGTCGAATCTGAAGCTGTGATATTTATCATTTTTCATCTTAACTATTTTTGTAAATCATTACAAATCGCAAACATATTTTAATTAAAACTTGAATATAAAAGGTTTGTAGTCACATGAGGCTGGACCTTAAGGAGATATTCTTTCAGTCCCAGGGCCCCTAGGCACTAGATATGGATGGCCCCCTCCGCATCCCGAAAATCTACAACCAAAAAAAAAAATAAAAACAGAATCTCCATTTCAACAACCAAAAAAAAAAGTCCAATCCTATTTTAACAACCAGAAAAAAACAAAAAACAATGCAAAACGGCGGGCCTTCTAGGCGGAAATCCGGGCCTGATTATTGATGATATGAAATGAGTGCCTTTTATCTGCTATGGGGCAATAATATATTGCCAGAGGCTCATTTGTATCGTTTAGGTGCACCCGTGCGTCATCTAGGTTCACAATAAATTTCCATTTTTCAACAGCAAGATAGCATCCATACACACTGATTTCAGACGCTTGTATCTCATTCAGTCAATATGCGTCTCTGTGAGCTTCACTACACTTTCAATTCTATTTGTATCATCTGAACTGATTCAACCTACTTATTTTCTCCAACTTGCCTTCTTACTCAATCCAAAATTTAATCAATCATCTTAATTGGATGATTCAAAACTATCTAATCCAAAAAGAAAAACATGTACAAGTTTTTATATGAAAAAGCAGATACCAAAACAGTCCTGTCCTCCAGATACAAGTTTACAAGATTCCCTGAGAAAATAATTAAATTAATATCAATGCAATCAAGGTAATGTATTGAAAACTGTGGGATAATTTATTTTATATTATAAAATAAATATAAGTAATAATAAAAGGCTTTAAATATATTTTTTAAAGTGGAAAATAAATAGTTGTAATCGAAATTAAAAGATTATGTTACCAACAGAACAATTAAAATTATCTGCGTTATTGCCCGGAAACGAGAATAATTTAATGAGTTGCTATAGAGACGTTGAAGGGTGGAGTAAGACAATTGCAATCCTGAGAGACGGTTGCATTGCAATGGTACTAAGAACCGGCAATTATCCGGTGGACGGACAAATATAATATCCGTTCGAGCTAAGTAAAGCTATGGAAATAGTATTAAGCTCAAACTAAAGTTAATATTAAACCAGTAAGCATTAATATTGAGAATCGTTTAAATAATTCAATAACTGAATTGATATGGTAGCTGATCAAAACGAAAGCGGTCGGCGACGAGTTCAACCCAGGAGCTAAATGGAAGCCAAGACGGGACATGTGATTAATCTGGCGGGCAATTCAGATGAGGCATCGCAATGTGACATTTACTAGACGAAGAGTAAATGATTCAACGATCTCAATCAATTGTAAGTAGAAAGCTATACTTAAAAGTTTCCAAAGATGGTCGGAAAACAGAAGATAACTTTTAGGCCTACGGAACGTGCTAAATAGCTGACCCTTAAGAACTGTCAAATAGTAAGACATTAGGGATATAAACATAGGCGGATCCAGGGGGGGGGGGGGGCTGGGGGGGGCTGTAGCCCCTCCCTTTAGCTGTGAATATAGATTGGATAAAATGTGATATCCAAAAGCTGCTGCCTGATAGACATTAATACTGCCATGATGACGATTTCAATTGCTAATAAAAAGCTGTCTACTAGCGTGCGTTTCAGACACACACTATAGTCAGCCCTACAGAAAAGTTAGCCCCCCCCCCTTCAGAAAAGTTAGCCCCCCCCCTTTGGAAAATCCTGGATCCGCCCGTGGATATAAATAGTTAAAGATAGGAACATTATCTTTAAAGTGCAGAACTAATAAATAAATAAACTAGAAGAGTTTAGTGTAAATTTTATTATTCATCGGAAAAACAGATGAAGATAGGATAGGTTACAAAAGAACAATTTTGTACAACGATCGAGAACGTTCGATTAAAAGTAATCAACGATTGCAGAACTAATTTGACAACAGTAAATAATGATGCAAGTGATAAATAAATAATTAAGGGCAATTTACTTTTAGGAAATAACTCAACTGGCATTAGAAAGAATATCATGGAAGCTGAATATTCTTTGAATAGATATGTGATCGTGTGTGTAATGAATTATATGAAAGTAAAGTATTTCATACTAATCTAAGATAAGTTCGTAAGCATACTAGGCGAACATATCTCTAAATATTTCATACAAGTAGAAAAGGTTACATTAATAATTTTAGGGTGAATAAGATCCTAAATTGTGATAGTATCATACTAGATAAAAGTTAGTGTTATCATAGGAAATGATAAATTATTACTTATCTTACTAGATGAAAAGTCAATCAGTTAGGATTAACAAAGTGGGCCAGTAAACTGCTTTAAGAAGAATTAAAGATTAGCGTAGAAGATATATAATGTTAATCAAGAAGAAGATAAGAAATGATAAGACTTGGAACTTTGAACTTTGAAAAATTGAAACCATTGTGATTTAACCAGTTGTATTAATCTAATGTTATAATGTATTTTATATAAAAAAAAACATATGTTTCCACTCTCGTTAATTATTACTTCAATGCTCAAGCACATGCAGTAAAATTTCGCAACAGCTCTGCTAACCCAGTAGGGTAAAGTGACCAAATGTCGGCCGGTGACCAAATGTCAGGCCACCAAATGTTTTTTGTATTTAAAAAACACATAGTCGTCTAGCTGTGGTTTTTTTCGTTTTACACGATTTTGACATCTTTGGACTAAAATCCTATTTTAGTTTCAATTGTCATCTCCAGATGTCGCCATTTACTTTAAGCTCTCATCGAAGATGTAAGATTGATTGCTATGGGAAACGATTGTTTTGGCGAGAATCTTCAGATTGCAAAGTTGAGAATTCATTTTCTCCAAGCCAAAGCAATACTTAGTTTTCATGTTTTTTGTATGATTTTGATATTAGCAAACACTCAGCTGATATTTTAAAGTTATTTCCTAAGTAATTAGTATTTATTACCTTAAAGGGCTTCAGTATTTACATTTTGTTTTCCTATTTCAAGTTGCCCTAATGTCGGCCATGTATTGCCCAAATGTCGGCCAGCTATTGACCAACTGTCGGCCATGCAGTAGCCCAAATGTCGGCCAGCTATTGATCAAATGTCGGCCATGCAGTAGCCCAAATGTCGGCCATTGTTTATTTGTAGCATTTAGCTTAGCATACTTAACAGTTTAGTAAAAAAAATTAAACACCTATCTTACTTATTAAAGACTTGTGGCAACCCGTGAAATATTCACGGAAGTAAAACAGATTCCACGTTTTTGAAATACCGTGACATTTTTCAAAAACCCGAGATTGAAAACGATGTTCTAAGCTCATTTTTTGAAAGCCATGACTTCCATAACAGCCCAAGTATAATTTGACTGATGACTAAGCAATAAAACAACATATCTATTTTGATCATGGTACTTCTTGCAACGTAATTATCCATATTTAGAGATTAGTTTCGAAATATGCTTGAAGAGTCAATAAGGTGTGTGAGTCATTATAGCGTCATTATCAGTGAACCTCCTGCCCTAAAATAATGTCGATCCACACAAAGAAATGTTAGTGGACACCACCTTGTATTTTGTTTCTGCGTAACTCCTGTTTCTGTTGCGTTGTTGGAATGACACGGAAATGTTGGTGGCGCCCCCTTGTATTTTGTTTCTGCATAACTACTGTTTCAGTAGCGCTGTTGGGATGCCAAGGAAATGTTGGTGGCGCCACCTTGTATTTTGTTTCTTGCTTAAATACTCTGTCTCGCTATTGAGATGACATACAAACACACTGACCGACCCACATCCGTACGCACAGTTTTTGCCTATTAATAGGATCAATAGGCCTATGTTTCTTTTCGAATATAAGAATATACGTAGGCTGAAAAGAAATTAATTTTATAAAAAAATGTGATATATTTAAACAGAGGATAGTATCCGAGGTTTACATTTCTATCAACGCCTAGCCTAGATCTGACGACATAACTAGGAAATTCCTAGGTTTTTTTTTCCGAATTCACAGAGGCATAGCCATAAAATACTTTAAAAAAAAGAGAAATATTAATATTAACGCCCTTTTAACTGCCAAGGAAATTATGGGATGGAGAAGGACAATTTGGCTAGAAAATGCATAGGAAAATTAATTTCTTTTCATCATTACTGCAATATTTCCACTATAGCTTACGCTATTGCACATTGAAACGATCAGAACAAAGAATTGTATTATTAAGCATATCAAGTTTTATAAATTCCAGAAAACACTTTCGTACCATGGATGAAATAAGGTTACAATAAATACAATAAATTACTTACAATAACCATTTTATATTAACATCAGATGTGGTATATGAAATGAAACTGAACGCTGCAAAAGAAAAGAAAGAAAAGGAAGAGCTACAAATAAAAAAAAAAGAAAATAGGCTTAAAGCAGCTGCTTTGAAGAAAGAGAAAGCTGAACAACTAAAAAAAGAGAAATCGAAAAATAGCAACAGAAAGAAGAGTTGAAGAACAAGATAGAAAACTCCCAAAATCTAACAAGGAGAAGAAAATAAACATTTTCATAATATTTTTTTCCATAAAGTTGCATTTTAAATGTTAAAATGAGATTTTTTTAAATAAATTCCTGTGAACAGCAATGTTTAACTAATGCATATGTTAACTGGTCGACATTTGGTCATCCCCTAGCCGACTTTAAGGCATCCTAGACGACATTTGGTCACATTGTAAGGTTATAGTAATTAATGCATAGTTAACTTAATAATAGGTATTTTTCGTAATGCCATACTTCTTTCTTTCATTAAAATTACAATAAATCTAAAAATTTGTTTCAATCATATAAACTAAGTCATCAGATCTTTTATTTTCTGGTTATTTGTAGAATGTGGCCGACATTTGGTCACTTTACCCTATGTTATTTTAGTAGCGATATTAAGGAATAATATATATAATATAGTAAATTATTATTTCATAGATTCGCCAGTAAAAACATTGATACAAATTGAAAAAAAAAACGAAATAATTTTCACCCTATACGCTATCTCGTTTTAATTTTGCAGACAGCTTTCAAGATGATGTAATGTATCCTTCCACCAGAAAGAGCAGAAGATGTCAGTATCAATATTTTGCCTTTATAATGGAAGTTAGCTGAATCTAAGACAATAGCTACTGTTAAAAAATGTTGGGAGAAAAATATCTAAAATTTAGTCTTAATTCTTTCTTTCATTCCTTAATTTTGTGATCTATGAAAAATGATATATAATTTTCTATTCTACAGGGTGGGCGGAATGTAACTAGGTATCGAAATGATCTTATATCTTTTATGTTTATAGAGTTATTTACTTGAAATTTATACAGCATGTACCCAGATATATGGGAATGTGATTGCCTACCTTAAAATTCGATGTAGGCACCTGTGGCGTTGACCAATGACCTCTGCCGATCTGGAATGGAATCCACAGATTTCTGGAGGAAGTTGTGTGGGATGTTGGCAAGAACTTCCCGAATCCGTGCTTCCCATTCGTCCAATGTGCGAGGTTTCGTCCAGTACACCTCGTCCTTTTCCCAGCCCCATAAAAAAAAGTCACAGGGTATCAGGTCTGGACTTCTTGCAGGCCATTCATGAAGTCCCCTTCTCCCCAACCAACGTCTCGGAAACTTCTCATCCAACCAGTTACGGACGACATTCGCAAAGTGAGGTGGTGCAGCGTCTTGCATGAGGATAATATCGTCGGTATTTTCCCGTTCAGATACCGTGGGCCAAACGTAATCCTGAAGCATTTCAAAGTATCGTTCCGCGTTCATTGTGTCACGCAGAAGATATGGACCGACGACATTTGTAGCCGTTATTCCACACCACACGGTCACTTTCGGTCGAGACTGCATCTTCTCCACCGTAACTCCAGGATCCTGTGCAGCCCAGTAATGGCAATTGTGCCGATTGAGAAACCTTCCACATGGAAAACGGCCTCGTCACTCCAGAGGATGTTGTCGAACAATTGAGGTCAATCTTCATGCCAACCCAACCCAACCTGACACCTTGTGACTTTTTTTTATGGGGCTGGGCAAAGGAAGAGGTGAACCGGATAAAACCTCCCTCATTGGACGAATTGGAAGCACGGATTCGGGAAGTTCTTGCCAACATTCCAGACAACTTCCTCCAGAAATCTGTGGATTCCATTCCAGGTCGTTTGAGGTCATTGGTCAATGCCACAGGTGCCTAAATCGAATTTTAAGGTAGGCAATCACATTCCCCTATATCTGTGTACATGCTGTATAAATTTCAAGTAAATAACTCTATAAACAATAAAGATATAAGATCATTTCGATACCTAGTTACTTTCCGCCCACCCTGTATGTTATACATAAAAAAATGTAACTTGTTGATAATTACATACATAAGGTCTACGACAATATATTATATTCATTAGAAAAACTTTGTGAAAAATGTGTGCGGCCTGGCATTGTCTTGATGGAACACAACACCCTTTCTATTCGCCAATTCTGGCCGCTTCTCGCCGATCGCTTGCTTCAATCTGGTCAATTGTTGACAGTATAGGTCCGAATTCAATGATTGGCTCGATGGGAGCAGTTCATAGTGGATGATTCCCTTCCAATCCCACCAAACACACAGTAAAACCTTCTTTGAGGTTAATCTGGGCTTGGCGATTGTTTGGGCCGGCTGACCGCGCTTCGACCACGATCGTTTTCGCCTGTTGTTCTCGTATGTGACCCATTTTTCATTGCCAGTCACCATCCGCTTCAAAAATAAGTCGATTTCGTTACGCTTCAGCAAAGAATCGCAGGCGTCAATTCGGTCCATAAGGTTCTTTTGCGTCAATTCGTGTGGCACCCATGCATCGAGCTTCTTCGTGAGACCAGCCTTATGCAAATGGTTCCAAACGGTTTTCTGGCTCATCTTCAGTTCAATGGAATAACAGCTCGCATGCCGGTCCGACTCGACGATTTCCATTATATTTATTGACATTTTCGACGATATGCCTTCCAGAACGTACCTTATCTTCGACGTCCATATTACCAGATCGGAATCGTTGGAATCACCGCTTTGCTGTTGCATTCGAAACTGTATTGGGTCCATAAACAGCATAAATTTTTTTGGCCACCTGCTCCGCTTTTTCCTTATGGACGTAGTGATACTTAAGAATGTATCGAATTTTCTGTTTTAACCTCCATTTTAGAACGCTGTAACATACAACTGGCTTCACAAAACACAAAACTTTCAAGCTACTTTTTTTATGTCACCTTTATGTGTTATGTCACCTTTACGGCGCGGTATAGAATGACCAGATGCGACGAATACATCGTGAGTTAAGGCTCACTAAACCCATCTAGCGAAAAACGCTCAAAACTTTTTACTTATCCTATTATTATATTCATTAGAAATGAAAATATCTTCATTTTTTCTTGATTAATAGATATTAACTTTTTTTTTAAGTCCACTCCTCGATTTTGTAATTCTGAAATGAACTGCTGATATTTGGTAAAAAAGATTATTATTTTTTTATTTTTGTAAGTTCGTATCAGTGAGGATATAAAATGAACATCAGTAATCTTGATTAGTATATACAGTGCAATCTGGCTATTCGTACGCAATTCGTTCCAGGAGACTGTTCGCATTTCGATTTCTACAAATGTTGAATCAATTTTCCCCATAAGAAATTATGTAAATTTGATTAAACCGTTCTAGACCCCAATATTATGCTTATTTACACCTCTATAATAATACTTAATGCAAAAAAATCATGCTTACTGAGTGGCCAGATCTGACTGAGACACAAATTCTACTTTCAACAAGAAAGAACACGAGTTTAGTTATTTAATTTAATTTTTTAAAACATTTTCAATTTTAAATTAGTTAATTTAGCTATTGTAATTTTTAATAGGTTTATTTAGTTAATTTAGTTAATTAATTAATTCGATAAGTAATAAGGAGTACCAATCACTCTTTATTACTTAGTTTTTAATATTAAGTATTTAGATAATGTTGTTATTATATAATTTTTAATTTAAACTTTAAAAAAGAACAAAGTCTTAATAATATTGCGTTTTAGTTTCTAAATTGTTTCCAAAATTTGCTGCTGAAGACATGGTTGATAAGATTGGTTTTTATCACCATAGAAACATTGATTTGTTTATTGATATTGGCATTTTCGAATCCCAGATCACTGTCCGGCTTTATATGTTAAGTAATGTAAGTTAATTATATTCTTATATTCTTTACATTCTAAATTTCAAATTTGCAATTGATTGATTGAAATCTTTGCTTTACGAAACTCGAAGATGCAGCTTCAAGTTTTGTCTGTTATATATATAAATTTATATATATATTAGGGTACCACTCAAAATTGAAGTTGCTCATTTTAATGACAACACCCTCTCATTTTGTTCCTTTTACCATAAAACTAAACCCCTAAAAGTTTGAAAGCATTCTGTGAATATTTACTGGTCGCTCATCGCTATTGAAATTTCTATAGAAAATGCCTACAATCCCCGCGGTGAATAAAGATCCTCCCAGAATGCAACGCAGCTTATAGATTGAGCTTTCCTGGTTTTTCTTCCATTGAAATGGAAGATAAAATGGCGGTCGCGAGTCCACAATCAACATTTCGACAGGGAAGACTTATCAACAGTCAAGCTAGGGAAATAGTTCTCAACTTTGCTCGTCGATTTCTAGAAGATGTATCGCCCAACAACGATTTGCAAAGTAGAAAGGATGCGTTGAAGGTCACTGCAGAATATACTGGAGTGAGTTTGTCTACGGTGAAGAGAATTGTGCAGTCGCCATTGCTGCTCACGCCAGGAAAAAAAAGGCTCCAAAGAGTTCGCCTGACGATTTTGATTGTTAGGTCATTCGTCAAAATTGTTGCTGATATCCATATCAAGAAGGAATTGCCGACATTGAGGACGATTATCGTCGAAGCTAGGAAACGCATTCAATTTACAGGTCAGTTAACAAGTATGCGTGTGATTCTGTGAAAATTAGGATTTCGTTTCAAAAAAGTCAATCACCGATCTGTTTTGCTTCAACGAAGTGACATCATTGCTGCCCGCTGCCTTTACTTGCGTTCAATAAGGCGTATGGGAAACGAAAAACGTCACATCGTTTTCCTGGACGAGACTTGGGTGAACGACTGTCATTCTGTGAAAAATATGTGAAAATCCCATTATCAAAAGCCCTTTTAAGGGCTACCAAATACTATGAAAGAGCACATTCAATTTTCTTGAAATTCAACTATTTATTTGTTAACTTTGAAATTTCCCCTGATTTCAATGAATTATTTACAAATAAAATAAAGTATTTCCCCCACCCCCAAACAAACAATTAAACAGTAAAACACAAACATGTAACCACAGTAACACAACTGAGTTTCCATACAAAAAAAAGAAAATCTTTTGTTTTTGTTTTAACAAAGTTAATAAAAATTAGACTAATAACAATAGCAAACGTAGTGGTTACAACAGCAAATTTCAATACCCCCTGAAATATTTTCTATCATTGTAAAAACAAACATTTCAGTGAATCTCCATGATCAAATAAATTTCTCATTTCAGTGTATTGATTTTAAAGTATGCTATTTGGGTTTTTTTTTTAAGAAAATGAATTGTTTTGATGAGAACTTGACTCATAAATCATTTTCATTACAGAAATATTCTGAAATTCAATTAACGTGCGTTATTTTGTTCAATTAACTTGCACCAAAAAGAAATCTGTATTAAATTAATATTTACTTGTAACATGTGTGTGTGTGTGGGGGGGAATATTTTCATTTATTAAAGCTACATTAACATTCTAATTTTAGTAGTATACTCTGCAGTGACCTTCAACGCATCCTTTTTACTTTTTACATCGTGGACGCGCAACCGCCATTTTATCTTCTATTTCAATGGAAGAAAAACCAGGAAAACTCAATCTATAAACTGCGTTGCATTCTGGGAGGATCTTTATTCACCGCGGGGACCTTAATAAACAAAATCACTTTAAACTTAATAAATGCTATTAGTAGTGGTTCATTGCACGGTATTAGTGTAATATATTAACAAGTAACAAACTTCTAATAAATGACAGGAACAAAAAATGAGAATAAACGTCTATCATAATTTCTGAATTCCCTTCATAATCGTGGATGAGCTCACTTTTGGATATTCTCGGCGATGTTTCTCCACGACTTGAAGTAAGAAATGCTTCTGGTCTTCGTGATTTGTAAGCACTACATTGAAGGACTAGATCAACGCGACACCACTTTCTGCTGCATCATTCAGTACTTTCAGCTGCTCAATTTTAATTTTGGCTGCGATGAAATTGTCGTTTGTCCGCCGTGTGTCGGGGTCCTCTTTGAGGAAGTCCTGCGAAATATCCAGAGCAACGAAGAGCCTCCTCGTGTTTATTGACACAAAGTCAGGAAGCTCCGTTTCCTTCACAAGATGTTCTGCTAGATGGATACGCCGAGGAGGAGGATCTATAGGAGAAACCTTATCTAGAGCTGCCACCATCGTTATCTTTCTTTCTCTTGTAACGTCAGCATCGAAAAAGGCCAGGCCAATAAGCATTTCACTTATGTAACATAGGTGTGCAGAAAAACTCTTCATTGCAGTTTCAGCAGCGGATTTGTTGATCTTATATTCCTGAAAATCTTTCAACAGTTGCAGATCATTCCGTGGAGCTGATGCAGCAGATGGGCATCTGTCTGATCACGAATATACATACATACAGTCTGATCACGAAGACATTAAAGATCCGTAGTCCAAATAGGTCATTAGCAGACTGTTTAAACTGAGCACGAAACAAGTAAATCTTCAGGCAATGTATTATCTTTGCCATCCACCTAGTCCTATGGAAAGCTCCTGGCGCGTGAATACAGAATCCTACTGCGGGATGTTTCCTAGGAAAACCAGAGCTAGTTGTAGCAGCTCTTTGTAGTCATCTCGAGGATGAAAATTGGATAATTGACAACGAATGAAACTTGTCAGATCTTCTTTCATTGGCCCCAATTCGGAAGCAATGGACTCTTCCTTTATGCCACTCTCGTACTCTTCTTTGTTAAGGAATTTCCAGGAGTCACAAAATCTTTGGAAAATTGTAATGTTTGGCCCACTGGAAGCTTCCATCAGCTGATCGAATACCTTGGCGATAATAAGCTCATGCATGTGATGCCTGCAAGCCAAACTCAGGTCTTTGTTGAGCTTCTGTTCCAGCAGCACACATGCTCCTGCTTTGAGTCCTGTGTTGCTATAGGTCGTATCAAATGACATCATCTGCACCCGTTCAACCAGATCCCATTATTGAATTGAACTTATAAACCGCACTTGCCTGTGTTTCTCCAGTTCCATTCTCAATTTATGGGACACCCACAAAAAAAATATGAAATTAATACATTGTAAGGCTTTTACGCATTCTCTATTAGTGAGGAATATAT
>JAFIDM010072615.1:0-10763 GCA_023159025.1 Thereuonema tuberculata
TTTTATTCTATTTCAATCTGATTTCATAACGCTCAGAAATAAAGATTATCTTTTTTCGCACTCTGTACAAGATTCGAACTCACAAACTTTCAATCTGAAGTCAGCATTGCTATCCACTGAACCACCACAACACAGACAAATTCACTTTCTGTTTTATTCTATTTCAATCTGATTTAATAACTCTTTGAAATAAAGAATGTCGTTTTTCGCACTTATATAAGATTCGAACTCACAAACTTTCCATCTGAAGCAGAGGCGTATTTACACGAGGGCTAAAAGGGGTATAGCTCAGGGCGGCAACTTTAAGAGCGGCAAAAAAATAGGAAAAAAACAAAAATCATGTACTTTTCAATAACATTAATATTTAGTATTAATATTCAAAAATATTAAGTGTCATATTACAAGCGGAAAATGAGGGAAACATAAAAAGAAACAGATATTTCCTGGCTTTTTGATGTGTCTGTACAGTATACGCGAACAGAGCGTATTTTTGGCTTTGAGTATATATACCGGGAAATCGGGAGAGTGGCGACTGTGGCCGTAGGTTTGAAAGTGGAAGGGGGTAGACGTTGCAAACGAGTGATCAGGCGTGGGAGGCGGCGGGGGACTGTCTGACGGTGACGTTATACCTGTATTTACTTTCGAATGCATATCTTCTGCGACTTTTATATATACGGAATGTATTCCTATTATTTATATTAACTTTTATGTTTAATTTTCTGTTAAACAACTTTTTACAACATATTTTTAGAATGTGTACTTAAGGAAAGGAATGCATCATTATGGGCCTGTATATTTATAAATTTTTGTTTTCATACTGTAAGTCTAGCCATTCTAACGAATAGACGAGTTGTAAATTATCAGTAATTTAGCTCAAAACTAAACATAAACATCAGTATAGTTTGCAAGTGATATATTTAGACAGGAGGGTCAAGAGGAAGGGCGGCAAATCTGGCATAGCCCACAGGCGGCAAAAGTGTAAATCCGCCATTGCCCGGATTAGCAACAAAATACTGTATAGTCCATCGACTATATTTCTACATCTATAAAGAAAAAGGGAAATATTTAACATTGGAAATAACTTCCAAAACCTGCATTAAATAAATCAACAGCTTTTACTACGCTCAGTTGAACGCCCAAGAGTGTTTTCAAATCCAAAATTCCCGCATTTCCGTTGTTAACAAGTTTCTATGAAAGAGCACTTGGTCTTTTCATAAGAACCTAAAACATTTAAAAAAGCTCAAAACTGTAAAAAATTCTGACCATTTACTAAATATTATAATATTTTACAATACTTTCCATAGTAATCTATGAAATCTCCTTTGCACTACACTTTCGAACTAATTTTGTACCTTAATTACAAAATTACTCTAATATTATAACACATAATAATCTCAAGGAAATGTGAAAATTGTTCTTCTATAAAATTACTAATTTCTTACTGTAAATTTTAGTAATAAAAACGGAACTTCCTCGAGGTGAATGCAATTAGGCCTAATTCGGTCTAATCCTTATATTTGAATACAATTTTTTTCATCGAATTATTTTTATCTATTATAGAAATATGATTTGAAAATTGGCAGAGTCATTTTCTCCTGATGTTAAAGAAATGCTTCCGACAAGTGAATGAATGTTAAGTAAAAAAATCGTAATTTTGATGTTAAGAATCAATAAAAAGTACCTACCGGAAATAGAATGCTCATTTCAAAACGAAACGCGTTCGTTTGTGTAATGGAATGCTGATGCTAACAATATTTATGATTTGAATGTCTTTTCATTTCTTTTCATTTCATTTACAAATTTAGTTCAATTGTTTTGAAGTAGCTTGAAACTTTTCTGTAAGAATTTGCTTCAAGATTAAACAGGAAAATTAATATTTTTATGATAAATCAGCAACCTAATTTTATAGTCAACTGAATTCGAATATTATAATATTAAAAAAAAAAAAAAATTTAGAAGTATGAATAGTTTCAATTCGTTTTATTATTTTATAATAAAAGTTAAAATAAACATTATAACGTTTTCATTTCTGTTTAATTCCGTACATACTGATTTTCGTTTTTTTATGGAATAACGTTCTTTTCAAAATTTATCACAAAAAAAAAATCCTATGAAATACAATAATTTCATCCAAATTCAAAAATTGTTTAAGTTAATAAAATAAAGAAAATGTAACAAAGATTATTTTTATTCAAATTTCTAAGGTTTTATAACAGCATAAGTGTAAATAGCCTTTAAAACATGTTCGTATTCATTTGAAATAAAAAGAGCAATTTCAATACTGTAGGACACAAACTCCGTGATTTAAAGAACATGAAATCTTAGTTAGTGTGACATCTTTTAAATAATTACATTGTAAAGCCTAAACTTACTTCTAAGTGGATGGTACTCTAAACCTACCAAGAAAGTTCGTGGATAATTCGTTGTTTATTACTGTTTTTTGATGACGACCCTAAACCAGCAGCAATTATACGAGTAATGAAAAAGATACAAATAAAACACCCTTGAAAGTCAACAAAAATTAACTAACATTAATTCATTGCCTTTAAAGACGTAAATTAGGTACTAATCGCAACAATTTACGAATAGCGTCATTTCTTAAAAAATCCAATACTATAAAATACTGAAAGAAAAAAAAACCCTATTTAATAATATTGCTGATTAGAAAATTTGATATTTGCTGATTAGAAATCAAAAACGCCAAACACAAGTTCATTTTTAAATTTTCAGGATTTTGTGCGAATTGAAAAAAGAAATAAGAAGAAAAAAATAAAAGGTTTGTAGTCGCCTTGAGTTGCTTGAACCATAACAGAAATAGGATAGAAATCCATTGTTAAAATTCCAATGCTTTTCTATGGGAATTTCTGTCGCCTTCTCGTGCTAATTTCTTTACAACCACCCCTTTGGAAAAGATTTCAAATATAAAAGTAAGTTCATCTGTAGCCCTCACATTTGCATACCAAGTTTAAAGGAGATCCACTCAGCGGTTGAAAAGTTAAAAGGGTTCACAAACACACACAGACTGGATAATTGATGTGATGAGTCTCGCTTTGGAAAGTAAACTACTAAACATGTGTTGCGAAATATCGTGATGGAATACTAGTTAACGTTGGTTTTGAAAATTAGTACACTAATACCTTGAGATACGAGCGTCCCGACATACGAGTATTCCGAGATACGAGCAAGCCTTCAAGCAAATTTTTGTTTTGCGATACGAGCACAGTGAGCAGAAAAAAGTGAAGAAAAGTGAAGAAAAGTAAAGAATACAAATCGAAAAAAAGCAAGAAAAAAAAAATAAAAGATAGAAAAGTAAAAAAAAAAAATACGTAAGTTAATTCTGAAGTTATTTAAGTTACGTAGTGTACGTGTAAGGTACGGTACGAAATCAAGTGTCTACCTACGGCCAACTCTCTACCTTCCCTTCCTCCCTCCCTCCCCCCTCCGCACATGCCGCCATTAGCCACTACTGTATCGTCTGTCAGTAAGAACTCATAAATAAAACCACATTTTATTTGATATCACAGGAATCCTTATATACTATAATTTTCTGTGTCTGTGTATGTCTCTATAGCATTTAAAGACATGTTTTTCCATTATTATTAGTACTAATAAGGGAATTTTTTAGTGGGCCGGAACGGATTAATTTTTTTTCTGTTATTTCTTATGGGAAAAAATGATTTGAGATACGAGCACCTCGAGTTACGAGCTCGGTCCTGGAACGGATTATGCTCGTATCTCAAGGTATTACTGTACTTTACCATATAAAACATTTATTGCCAATTAAAATTAAATTACTGATATATTTTGCATTTTTTGACTCTAATATAAATTATGCTACTTCAGTTTGGACAAAGTAGCATAATTTGTCAATGGTAATGATCTATAAGCTATTAATAATTTACAAAATAAAAAAAAAGTTATGAAACTTGTATTTTATACAAGTCCCAATGGGAAAATACAGTAGAACCTCGATTATCCGAAACTCTTTTAAATGGAACCTCATTTAACCAACGTCGGTTTCCTTAAGTTTTTTTTTTTTTTTTTTTTGTAAATAAACAATATCACTTCAAGGTCATTTTCGGCGGCAGCTATTCTTACTGCAGGCAGTGCC
Organism: Thereuonema tuberculata; assembly: GCA_023159025.1. Taxonomy (NCBI): domain Eukaryota; kingdom Metazoa; phylum Arthropoda; class Chilopoda; order Scutigeromorpha; family Scutigeridae; genus Thereuonema; species Thereuonema tuberculata. The sequence continues at coordinate 4,112 of JAFIDM010072615.1, forward strand.
GACATGCCGATATCTTATCTCTTTCCATCCCCCCTCCAGTAAAAAATTCCATTCGTCTCTAAGACCATCTGCCTTCTGCCTTTCTATTGGCTACTTTCTGTCCGACTCAGAAGCGTTGGCTTTACCGAAATGTATTTATGGCATGGATCCCACTAAACGAAAACGGCGAATAGCGATAACAGCGAAAGTGATGAAGATGAGTTGATCGAAGCTTCTAGAATAAGCAACTCCGATGCTTTGGAATGTTTTGCTAAAGGACTGATGTGGTTGGAGCAACAGACTGACTCTGATTCTACAGAACTTATGCTACTGAAACAACTTCGGGACAAGACGTCAAACTTCCGTTAAGCCAATGTAAAAAATGTATCGTATGTCATATAAACATTTACATTTCTGACTTGTGTGATATTTATTGAACAAATTTATTGTTTATAATTATGAAATATAATTAAAAACACCGCATTTAGTTATTTTGTACATGTGTATATGTTTAAAATCCAGTGTTAAATTTTTTGCGGCCTCCTGACGGCCATTTTAAAGTGCTCTCTTTTATCCGGAATTTTCGATTTACCGACGGAGATCCGGTCCCGACCATTTCGGTTAATCGAGCTTCTACCGTATTAAATAAACAATTACCTTTACCATTTTAATGGATTTTAATTGTCGAAGTAATCCATCACATTTATAGCTTTTAGAAAATGACGTTATTTTGCGAGAGAGGGGGGGTTATTGGATTATGACGGTAGGGTGATTGTTGGGAGGGGGATAAAAAATCGGCAAAAATTGATGACGTAATATATGTACGGCCCCTAAGGCCCTTGCCAAGAACAAATGTACCGAATTTCATCAAAATCTCAGACTATGGGTTACACGGTCTGTGTGATGTGGCAAGGAATGACCCTTCTTATAATGTGTTCTAAATTATATTTATAATTTATGAAATCTTGAAATTCTTCTAAACGCTTATGATACATAAATTAGTGTATCAGAAAAAGAAATTATAAAAATAGAGAGGAAAAAGGGCTTTCTTTTCTCTATTTAGAATAATTCCTCATATAATAATATATATATAACAAAATGTAAATGATTATTTGATAATTCGTGGACTACGTGGATTATGTAATAATTTATAAATTTTTAATAGTTATGTATTTAATTTATTTGCTTGAAATTTCATTGCATAGACACAAACTAGGAAAAAAATAATTTGAAATGATGAATTTTTTTTTTATAAATAAATTAAGCATCTGTTGATGAGATAGGTGATAAATTTTAAATAACAGTTTAAAAAACAAAACAAAAAACTTCCACTACCTTCAGAAAATACGGGAATATAATATGAGTAAATAATACTTGAAATACAGAGGGTTGTTTACAATCTATGGTAACGATTTGCATGGCGCGTGACCACGCAACCAATCACAGTAGGTATGCAAATTTATGCAAACGTACAGGTGAGTACTTAAAGATTAGTGTGGAGGGGTGCGGGTTAGTTTGCTCGGAAAAATGCCGCCGAAAGTGTCACAGTTTTGGGAAGGGTACGTTACAGCCCTTTCCGACGCGAAATTTAGTTATTCTGCAATAATTACGGCATGTAGAAAAAGAGTTTCACCATTTCGAAGAAAGGAGTTCATAATGTGTTGGCTGGTGTTGGTTTGGCCCGTACAGGACAGATTTCCGGGACTGAAAAGCAAGCAAATCCAAGGACACCTATAAGTCTCACAAAGACTGTCATTCAGAAAGTCAAGAAAATGGTGACGGGGAACAATCCAGCGACCCAAAGGACCATTGGTGCGAAGGTAGGAACATCTCTTCGTACCGTAAACAAGATTATCCATAAAGATTTGGGACTTCAAAAGATACATAAAAGCAAGGTTCACAAGCTCTTACCAAAGCACATTTCAGAACGTAAGACAAATTGCAGAAAACTGTATGAACGACATCTCGCTGGGGATAAATGGAAGTATGTGGCCACATTAGACGAAGCATATGTTTATCTGTCCGACTGCAATAAACCAAGGGCGATTTTCTATCGCCCAGTGGGAGCCAAATCGTTTCCAAATTGGTACAGAGAATGTCGTGAAACTTTTTCGAAGGGATTCATGATCGTTGCGGGTTATTCCTATCAAGGCAAGCTACAGATACGGAGGGTGGATCAAAATGTAAAGGTGAATTCTGCATACTATCAGGATCACGTACTGACACCAATTTATACACAGGAACTACCTGCTCTTTACAGAAACGACGCTTACAAGGTCCGTCTCCACCAAGACAAGGCGTCCAGTCATACGCCCAAATTGACCCGGAATTTTCTTACACGAATGGAAGAGCAAACCGGAATCCAGGCTATACCGTTTACCGAGATACCAGTGAAGTCTCCAGACGCATCGCCCATGGATTTTTGCGCATTTGGACTATTAAAACGAGCCTTTGGAAGACGACGTCCTCGTTCATTGGATGGGCTCTGGAAATGTTGTCAGCAGGAGTCGCAACGCATAAGTCTTCCCGTTCTTCGCAGTAGTCTCCTGCAATGGAAACTGTGCTGCAGAGCGATAGCAGTATCTCATGGCCATCAAATAGAGCATGATCGTTGGTGGAGAAAGAGAATTTCTGGGAAATAGACCCGAATCCAAATCGTTACCATAGATTGTAAACAACCTTCCGTAGATAAAACCAATTCAATACGAAATCCTGTTACTTAAAATCACAAAACCTTCCAGAACAAGTACACACACTTAGGGAATACTTCCACCAAAGAGCACAACACTCCTCACTCCACTCAGCCATTGTCAAGGCAGACACACACCTCACACCCCTGAACCTTGAAAACCCTTCTCCAACACTCTCCACCCCTGACACCCACACTCTGCAGCTGCGTGAATCATGGGCTCGTAAGGAACTCCATGGCAGACATCACCACGATCTCAGCCAGCCTCATGTTGACATGGAAGCGTCAAACAGATAGCTGACAAGTGGTGAGCCGATTGTCGAGGTCACCTTGCCCTTTGAGAACTGGCCAGAGCCGAGAAAGTGAGAAAGTATACTCCTGCATCTTTACATTTTCATTCTCTCAGCTTCTCAATCAGCGTCGACGCCTTCGTCATAGGAGCCCTGGATGGTTGGGACTATGCGAACGATGCCGTTCTTCGTAGACTTTGCATCCGCCACAGCTACGCCCGCCTGATGAAGCGGCTTATGGTCTCAGGCGCCATTCGTTGGAGCCGAGACATATACGTTGAGCATCTGACGGGCCACCGTCAATTTGCGGACTAATCTGTTTCCCTCTTTCTCCCTTAACCACATTCCGAAGCGATCTGTCTTCATTGCCCCTTCCATGCTGCTCGGCTTAGATCGCGGGTCTCCTCTCTTGAATTTTCACAATATTTTCTCTTTTCGCCAGGATTGCGAGGTCGCTCCAACGATTTTCATCAAATCCGTATTTACAGGATATTTATTCCTCAATTTAATAAAGCCCAATTAACGATCGTATGACAGCGATCAAGAACTTTCGCCAGGGTTTCGAGATCGCTCTAACGGCTTTCATCAAATGTCTCTATTGCCGCGTAGAGTCATTGGCTGGGACTATCCCAGTTAGTGGAGATTTGTTCGGCTTGCCTCTCGATCACCCCCAAAAGGGATGATCGAGAGCTTTTTTTTTTCTCTGCTTTATCCACTAAATCCATTAATCCATATTTACAGGCTCTTTATTCCTCAATTTAAGGCAGATATACTGTCCGGCCACTTTAATAGATACACCCCTGCTGTGCACACAAATGGTACGGGAAGTGGGGGCAGTTGAGGTAGTGTCATTGGATGGGGGATGTTTTCCTGTCACACGTTGGGTCCATTGATACCTCTGGAGGCACGTCAGGATTCTAGAGCGTACCTAAACATCGTAGCTGACGGTTGTACATGGTAACAGTTTATCCTCATACAGTTGGCTACTTCCAGCAGGATAATGAGCCGGTGCACAAAGCCCGCATCACTATGGAATGGTTTGAAGAACATGACGATGACTTTTCCTTGCTGCAGTGGCTCGCTCAGTCCCCGGATCTCAGCCCGATTGAAAATTTGTGGGATGATCTGAAACGGGCTGTTCGTTCTAAGCCTACACCTCCACTAGATAGATGTACCTAATTAAGTGGCCGGACAGTGTATATTAACACATTAAAAGGTTGAGACCCAGTGCTTTATTAAGCGGCATTTCACCTTTTAATGTTCTTTGTTTGTTATTTTAATATCCATCGTATCTGTATTTTAATCAATTTTAGAGAAAAGCCTTGTTTGTTCTTCTTTGCTTGCTTTTCCCCTTATCGCTCATTGATTTCTATTGATAATATAGTTCGTTGACCCATTTATTAATTTGATCTCTTTGGCAGTGATACAATATCTAATTAAAAAAAATACAGGCAAATAATTTCTGTTATTGTTTATCTGTTGCTAGCAAAATCCCCGTTCTTCATTCTGGTTACAATGATGTGGATGAGAAAGAAATTGTGAGATCACTTCCAAACTTTCCCTGTTGCTACAAAAATCACATGATAGGTATAAAGTAATGTAATTTTTGAATTTTTGAAACTTGAGATCAGAGAATGTAAGACTTTCCAGCCCTTTCTCCTCTTCTCCACACCCCTCCCACTTCAAACATTTCTCAGTTCATAAACAGAATCATGCGATCATTATGAATCTATATCTATCCCAAAACCCCGTAGAAGTATCCTTCAGCGATGTTTGCCAAACCTATCCCATAGTTTCGGCCTCCAGGTCAACATGTAGCGTTATTATGCAAACAATATTTTAGTTCCAATTGTCGCTACCAGGTTAAACTGGGCCATTATTATGCACAACAATATTTAAGTTCCAATTGTTGAACATCAATATTTTTATAGTTCCAATTGTCGCCTCCAGGTGCATATGTAGAGCTTTCAAGAAAATTGGCCCTCCCGTTTACATCCCTTAGGACGCCAATATCGAAAATTCGCCGAATACGGGGCTTTTTGATTTTAACAATGAACACTGAAGTCAAATTTTGTGTTTCTAGCCCAAACCGCTTCCGAGATATTAAAATCAAATAGTATTGATGGTTGTTAACAGTGCTGAAGTAATTGTGATGGAGTAATTCATTTCCACAAAGTTATTGAAAAAATGATTCAGATAACCCAAAATGAAAGAAGTATTTACAAAGCTAGATTGGGCAGAGAAAGATGTAAACCTAATGAAAACTATTCAAAACGAATTTTGATACTATGATTTATATAGTTTTTCTAGCTACAGTTCCTTACAACTACAATCCATAATGCACGACCTGGCTATCAAAAGGATAAACCAAAAGTATAAAATTGGAATAAAAATTGACAATAATGCAAAGATTACCATCAATCAATTTGCATATTCACTTAAAGTATACCAATTTCTAAATATAACTTGGTTATAAAAAAGAGAGAGAATTAATACTTAAATAAAAGTTGAAAAATAGCAACAAAACATTCGCGTATGAAGGGAGGATTGGTAGGAGTTGGAATCCTCCCACTCTCAAAGCTGGAAGAAATGTAGCATTTTGGATTTTTTGAGGGGTTGGAAGGGCATCTTTTGTTTGAAAATTTTCTTCCCTTAAAGAAAAGAATACAACCTGTTTTTGTTTATTTTTTGTTTATTTTTTGTTTGTTTTTGATGAACAATAAATGCCTCCCATTCCAAATTCCTGAGTATGTTTATCAACAAAATAAAAACCTCTGCCTTCGTTTGAATTTCATCGAATTCAAATTAAAAAAGAAATCTACTACAAGCCAAAATGTTTTGTTATTGTTTCTTCCACTCTTTTGAATTCAATAAATGAACTTAACATATCATTAAGTTTAGTTTATAAGAGTTTATTAACAATTAAGAAACGACTTCTTTAATGCAGAGTAAGTTTCACCTTGGCGAAATTACTGCGTTGATATCCAATCGTTGTGATATCGTCTATCCAGTCTCCAACGCACACTTGAGCTTTGTTACACGGAACCTCTTCTTTATGATGAAGTTTAAACATGGCGCTCCCTGTATGATCACTTGATTTGTGCTTCCCACAAATCGTTGCGAAATGTTCGTCTGCTGTTGCACTAACGGCGCTTGAATTGTGGATATTAAATAAACTCTTCTTAATCCCATGTGGAGATAATAATTAGTATTCTTCTCCATAGAATGAATATAGTTCTTTCACATAAATGGGTAATCCTTGTAAGGGTTCTTAAAGGTATAATTACTTGATGTAATTTAGTTACTTCACTGGAATCACTTTTAGCTTCTTCCGTTATTTCAGGATTTCCTGTTACCCGAATAATCTTCTAAATGGAAAATACTTGCTTCCTTTAATTGAAAAGTCTATTCGCCAATCTTTAGGATTCTGAATAATTATTTCAATGCTTTCCAGTTGAGAATACTTCGAACATTCCTTATCTTTTAATGACTCAGTCCAATGCGCATTTGGCATATCCAACTTCGACTATCTTCGTCTTCGTTTGACTAGTCACGACTAATATCCAAATTCTTCTAAGTTGCACTTACTTCGTGTATCGTAGGTTGTAATAAACTGTTTCTGGAATGAACCCGAAAATATTTTCTATTGACTTCGCCCAATCAATATGAAACGTCTTCTCAACTTCGTACTAAA
>JAFIDM010072615.1:10773-24144 GCA_023159025.1 Thereuonema tuberculata
TGAAACGTCTTCTCAACTTCGTACTAAATGAATCAGCTGACTTCGCCTGATTCGTTGCGTTGACTTCTTATTTTAACAGAGTTCAATTCTATTAGAGAATACCTTGAGCCTTCTTCTGACTGTGCTTGCTACTAATTGCGTTGTCTTACACATTGCGCTCTCTCTAGTAACGAGACACAAGACTCCAAACTCAAACCTACAGAGCCACAGTAATTCCAAAACTACTCTGTTTACCAGATTTACTCGACTACTCGTCTACTACACAAGAAGTCGACTCTCCCTACTTTATGACGTCTTTCATCGTTACGTCAAAGCTTCATTTGCATATTTAAATTTTAGGCCACTATCACTCAAGACCAAAAGGAGGAAAAAAAAATTAAAAATTTCTTTTCAAGCATTTTTAAATTCTATTTCTCTCACTTTTATTCCATCTTATTAAATTATTTCTGTAATAATAATTTAATATCCTTACAGAATCTTAACGTGAAATTTCTCGAGGAGTTCATTAAGAAACATCACTTTAATCACACAAACGAAACCGATGCACCTGAATAAATTGGTTTTAATACAATAAATGAAATAATAAAACACAAATAATACAATAACGGCCCATAATGGAGTGCCTATTATCAAGTAAATTATGGGCCATTATTTTGTTATTTGTGTTGTATTATTTCATTTATTGTATTAAAACCAATTTATTCAGGTGCATCGATTTCGTTTGTGTGATTAATAATGACCAATGCACGTAATTCTGAAACATCACTTTATCTGCTTTAAGCTTTATCTCTACATCAAGAACTCGAAGAAACCATTGAACGAAGTCAATCGCTTTGGTTCTAGTCAAAGGCACCGCCATTTTGAAAAACAAAGCTGCAAAGATTCGTATACATGTAAATTATTTATGTTGGTTTTTTTTATTTAAAAATTGAACTAATACTAGATTATTCCTAAATTGTAATAATATTATTTCCTTATAATTAAAAGAATATGATGACAACTAAATCATATTATAACAATTATGATAATATGACAACTAAAAATGTTCAGAAAGGGGATGTCTTGTGATCGGGTGGCCTAAACGGTAACGGTACGTCTCTTTCACGGGTTTAGTAAGTGGCTGTCCTCAGTTATGGTTACCATCTACTTAACTGCTGACTCACCTTGAGTCTAGCGAGCTTTCTCGTCTCAAACTGCGGGGAAGCGAACTGGCTATCCTCGGTTATGGTTAACATCTACTTCACTGCGGACTCACCTTGAGTCTAGCGGGCTTTCTCGACTCAAGCTGCGGGGAAGCGAACTGGCTGTCCTCGATTATGGTTATCATCTACTTCACTGCGGACTCACCTTGAGTCTAGCGGGCTTTCTCGTCTCAAACTGCGGGGAAGCGAACAGGCTATCCTCGTCATGGTTATCATCTACATCACTGCGGACTCACCTTGAGTCTAGCGGGCTTTCTCGTCTCAGACTGCGGGGAAGCGAACTGGCTATCCTCGATTATGGTTATCATCTACTTCACTGCGGACTCACCTTGAGTCTAGCGGGCTTTCTCGTCTCAGATTGCGGGGAAGCGAACTGGCTGTCCTCGTCATGGTTAACATCAACTTCACTGCGGACTCACCTTGAGTCTGGCGGGCTTTCTCGTCTCAAACTGCGGGGAAGCGAACTGGCTGTCGTCGGGTATGGTTAACATCAACTTCACTGCGGACTCACCTTGAGTCTTAACTGCGGGGAAGCGTATTGGCTGTCCAAGGCTATGGTTAACGTCTACTTCAACGCAGTTTCACCTTGAGTCTGGCGGGCTTTCTCGTCTCAAACTGCGGGGAAGCGAACTGGCTGTCTTCGGTCCCTCAACATCGGGGTCCGGCCGTCAAAAGGACCCGGGCTGAGATCTTGATCGAAAACAATTGTATGAATTAGCCTATCACTTCTAGGTTTTTTAAATAAAGAACATTTTATTTCAACTATTTTCTGCTTTAGCTGTCTGCATAGAGCTATTATGCAATATAATGTTTGCATAGAACAATTTTTTTTCTAAACTTTTTACTAACATGGGATGTGCGTGACCTCGAACGTTGAGAACCGCACGAGAATGTGCCTAGAATATAAATCGCTAATGCCAAAAAACAGGGGTATGAGTCATTCTCATGCAAAACTTAGCGCCATCCGACGGTGGCATGTTGCATCTGCACTAACAAGTACTTAATCTAGCTGTGTGAATAATATACTTGCAGTAGGAGGCCGTCTTTTGGAGTGTTCGGTTGTGGGTTACAGTGTAAACAGTGTACATCGGTATCATGAGGCAAATCAATCCCATGAAAGTTGTTAAAATGTTAGAGGCAAACTTTCGATGTGCTGAATATGGAAACGTAATTGGAGTCGAGGATGTGGAGTTCGCGAATATGTTATATAGCATAATAATTCAGAAATACAATGCGGATGAGGCAGACATGCATGAAGATACGCTGGATAAATATAGTGATTTTGAAGGACAGGAAGTACCTGAAGGTGACTCTTCCAGCAGTACAAGACGTTCATCTCCAGAGCAACAGGAACCTTCAAGTCAAAGTGAGTACGAACCATCTCCACCCAAAATGTCGAGGCCCAGTGTATTACCAGATATTGATGACAACATACTGGAGAACATTTATGAAGACTATTACAATCGTGGCTTCAACTCCTATAGCGAACTTATGAGGCGCTATAAGTGCGTTCGAAGTAAATCAAATTCCAAGTTAATATTAGATTATGTGACTAGCAAAAGGCGAGATCAAGCTCACTTCAAGGGAAACAGACTGTCACAATTGAAAACTTTTAAAAGAATATCAAATGTCACATTTTGATACGTCAAGAGCGTATGGATCTGCAGTTCACTATTGGCATCTGCGAATGGGGGCCCTAGAAGCGTCTGAAGTGGTTGGCCTGGACAATTTCATAGCTTCGATTACTTTTATCAACAAACTTAAGGCTGAATATGGCATTTCTTCCAAGCATATTACTACGTTCGTCACACGTAAGGACATACAGGAAGATCATAATATTCTTCGGAAGGCACAAGAGTTTGTCGAGGAAGTGAACAAATAGGTAACAGACGGGAATGTGGACAAAGAAAATGTTTGGAGCAGTGACCAAAGTTAATTTAATCATTGTCAACTCTATCTAAAAGAGTAGAGAAAACTATAGCTGGTGTGTTGGAGTCTGTGCAAAGCTCTACACACAGTTATACAATTGATGTGGCTTTATCAATGAGTGGCAGATTAGCTAACAAGCTCTATATCTATTTTCAAGAGATACAAGGCACTTTTGGCCCAAATGTTTCAAAGAAACTTGAAGCAACATGTCCACGAAACATTCATGTGGAGGCAAGCAAAAGTGGAAAAATGACGAAAGAGCATATGAAACATTTCTAACTACAGTCCTTGGTGAACATGTACCTAGCAATGAGAAGAGCCTATTGCTGTGTGATTCCTAGTCGGGCCATAAAGATCGTACTCTGTTAGATGAACAAGGATGTTATGCTGAAGATATTGCCACCGAAGGGTCCAGGAAAGGGATGATACGCGTCTCTGATAGCCTCTATCACTCAACTATCGGTAGTCTCAGCCTTCTCGTGGCGGACCTGTTAACACAAATGAGCTACGATGACCGAGTATTGGCGGTATAACCAAAACATCTTGTTAGAGGAAATGCTAACACCTTAACCATGCCTTTCCTTGCTTTGCTTTGCTCAGTGGGGAAGGGCATTGTGCGGCAGGATTGGAGGCCATAAAGTAGCATTCCTACTACCAATCTACGGTTCTGTAAGCTAATCCCTTACAGCTCCCGACAATCCCTGATTTGCAATTCTTCAACTGATGCTATACGGACTGATTATCTGCAAACGACCTCACGCAACTGGAAACGGAAACGAACTAGGATCGCTCAATGGAATGTCAGAACATTATATCAAGCTGGTAAACTTGCTCAAGTGCATAAGGAGATGAAGAGGTACAATATTGATATCCTGGGTATATCTGAGATGAGATGGAATGGATATGGACAATTTGTGACCACAAATGGAAGCCTGATGTTGTATTCTGGCATGCCCAACTTGGAAGATGAACATATACGGGGAGTTGGTATTATACTTTGTAGCAGGTTCCGAAAATGTCTTTTAGATTGGAAACCCATATCTGAAAGGATTATGACCATAAGATTGAATAGCAAGTATAAGAAAATATCAATTATACAGTGTTATGCCCCTACAGAGGATAAAGATGTAACTATCAAGGAAGCTTTTTATGACCAGTTAGATTCTACCCTAGCTAGTATCAAAAAAGATGATATGGTCATTATGATGGGTGATTTCAATGCTAAAATTGGAAATGAAAATGAACAAAATGAACATATAATGGGGAAGCATGGAGTAGGTATTAAAAATGAAAATGGGTAACTTCTTATCGATCTTTGTGGGAGACACAGTTTGGTTATTGGTGGCTCATTATTTCCACATAAACTATGTCATAAAATTACATGGATGGCACCAGACATTATGAGAGCTGTGCAAAACCAAATCGACCACATATGTATTAGCCAGAGATGGAGGAACTCATTACTTGATGTGAGAAATAAACGGGGTGCAGATATCGAAAGCGACCATCATCTGCTCATGGGGACCCTCAGAGTACATGTACAGAAGTATATACCATTAGACCTTAATATTAATAATAAAAGAAGAAGATTTGCTATTGATAAGTTAACATCACCAGACGTAAAACAGGCCTTCTCTAATTGTCTAAAAACAAAATTATCCGAAACACCGTATCCACAATCTGAAAATATCGAATCCAAGTGGAATACAATTAAGACCATGTTGACAGAGGTTTGCGAAGAGTCCGTTGGATATAGAGACAAATCACATAAAGAGTAGATCTCAAATGAATCTTGGATATTAATCGAAAATAGAAGGAAATTAAAAGAAAAAATCCTGGGAGAGAGAAAAACTAGACAAATGTCAATATTCCAAGAGAAATACAGAATACTTACAAAACAAATTAAAAAAAGTATTAGAAGAGATAAAAGAAACTATTATGAAGACCTGGCACAGATGGCTGAAAATGCTTCGAGTGTTGGAAATACGAAAGTAGTGTATGAGAACAGTAGGAAGTTATCTAAAGAAAATAGTTTTAGAAATAGAATGCATGTAAAAGATAAAAATGGTAATATTTTAACAACACCGCAGGAACAGCTTTCCAGATGGAAGGAGTTTTTCGAGGAACTTTTGAACAATGAAGCAGATGAGATACAGATGGAGGAAGAACATATTGATATTGATCGAAATAGACAACCACCTTTGAGAAATATTAAAACTGAACCACCATCCAAACAAGAGATACTTGAAGCAATTAAGAAACTTAGGAATGGAAAAGCGCCAGGAGGTGATAGTATACCAGCTGAAGTTTTGAAAACGAGTATACATGAGACTACTGAACTATTATTCCCTCTGTTTAAAGACATTTGGAAAGAGGAAGTGTTCCCCTTAGAATGGAAAACTGGCATTATGGTCAAGTTACCTAAGAAAGGCGACTTGGGAATTTGTAGTAACTGGAGAGGTATTAACCTCCTAAATATTACCTTTAAGGTTTTCAATAGGGTCATCTTAAATCGAATCTTTGAAGTGTTAAATAAGAATATATGTAAGGAACAAGCTGGGTTTAGACCACGGAGATCATGTATCGACCATCTAAACACACTCAGAATTATCATTGAACAATCCCTGGAATTCCAATCTCCCCTCTACATGCTTTTCATCGATTTTGAGAAAGCTTTTGACTCTGTCAAGAGGAACTATATTTGGAAGGCCCTCGAAAAGCGTGCTGTCCCCACTAAAATTATTAACTTGATAAAAGAAGAATATAATGCTTGCTGCTGTCAAGTATTACATGACGGAAAGCTATCTGACTCCTTTAAAACTGTCTCTGGTGTACGACAAGGATGCCTTCTTTCCCCGCTGCTCTTTTTGCTGGTACTGGATGATGTATTGGAGACTGTTCTCCGTGGAAAAAAGCGGGGTTTGACATGGAATTTTCAAGAGACTTTAGAAGCTTTGGTATATGCTGATGATGTGTATCTTCTAGCACATAAATATGAACATTTACAGGAAAAATTTAGTGACCTGGTTACGAAATCAGCTGAAGCAGGACTTAAAGTAAATATAAATAAAACTAAAGATATGAGAGTAAATAGCAAGCTGGCAAAGAATATTTTTGTAAATACGACTGAGGTTGAAAAGGTGCAAAACTTTACCTACCTAGGTGGAGTTGTAACTACGGAAGGTGGTACTGCACAGGAAGTGGACACACGGATTAAGAAGGCACGTGCAGTTTTTGCAAAACTCAGAAATGTATGGAAATGTTCAAACTTAACTAAGAAACTAAAGATTAAAATCTTTAGATCCTGTGTGAAATCAGTTTTACTATACGGCTGTGAAAGTTGGTTAACGACAAATGTTATTATCAGAAAGTTATAAACGTTCATAAATAGATCTCTAAGGTAAATATGGAGGGTATGGTGGCCACAGATTATCCCAAATACCAAACTTTGGGAATTAACTGGCGAAGGTGATATTGCACTTGAGATTAGGAAAAGGAAGTTCAGATGGATTGGACATACACTCCGTAAAGGGAACACTGAGATATGTCATGGCGTGTTGGAATGGAACCCACAGGGACATCGACGACGAGGTAGACCTAGGAATTCATGGAGACGCTGCACCTGTTCTGAGGCTGGCAAAACGTGGAGCGAAATGAGAGCTCTTGCTAAGGATAGGAGAAAGTGGAAAGCATTTGTTGAAGACCGATGTTCCACCTAGGAATATGGATTGATGATGATGATGATTGCCACCGAAGACAACCAAATTTTGGCAACCCCTTAATGTGTACTTCTTAAGCAAATATAAGCTCTACATGAGAAGGATCGTTGATTTTGTAAATACTACAGTGTGAAAAACGAGAAGTAAAGTTAAAGCCGATGTACAAGTAACGTCACACACGTTAAAATTTTATCATGAACCATAGTATTGTTTTGTTAATTGATGGGTTGTTGCACGCCGGGCGAGGATTCTAACTCGCGCTAAGAAAACCCATATAAGTGGTTAATAACATTATCTTTCTTTTATTCAGTCAATATTTAGTTTTTCAATATTTTCTATTCATTGACTGGCCGTAACTCAATTTATATTATGAAACTTTTACCGCCAAAATGCAATTTACCCAACAAAAATCAACAAATATACCTAAATTATCTTTGACAAAAAAAAAAAGCGATAAAACATCATTAAATAACGATAACAAGCCTATATAAAAAAAATCCAAAGAAATTTAGTTTAGTTTAGTTTATTCACATAAAATTCACATCATATTTTGTATAAATACAGTAATGTCATTGTAACTAAAAAAAAATAATTATATAAATCTACCCAATATCACCTATATTTACACTAAAACATATTGTCAAATACTAAAACAAAAGACAAAATATTCTAATTAATTGAGTCCCTGTATGGGCTACTGCCTTGACAATATTGAACTCTTATTCTTTATATGAAAGAATTAATCCTCGCTGAATATTCGTCGTAAACAATCCGAGCACAAAATAAAACACGGGGAATTAGCGCAAGGCAACTGTTTAGTACAGACGGTGTTGCCAGTCGCTAGAGCGAGCGAGATGACTACCTCGGTCCCGGAACAGAGTAAATAATGAAAAGTTCTGTGCTCATTTTAATCGGTCCAAATTGTAGGTGCGACAAAAATATGAAAAGAAATGGTTCAAATTTTTAGTTCAGATTACAAGATATTATTAATTTTTGGATTTTTGCCGCCATCAAAAAGTGCCACCCCCACCGGCCCCGCTGCACTATGCCACTGCTTTGAGTTACCTACCTTAAATCATTGCAGAACTACAAAGGTATGTGATTTCTCATCTTTCATCTTCTTCCCGAAGAAATTAAATGATCGTGATAAAGACTGAAAGACATTAGGTGAATTCTACCATTAATTAAACTGCAACTATATTCCGCCAAACCAAAGGACGACCGTGGACACCAGATGGCGCAATAGTAGAATTTGAATCGAATGTCAGTTTTTATGGCGGGAAAGTTCGAAGCTTACGGACAGAACGATATCCCTTTTATTGAACTATTCTGATTTCTCATGAAATATAATTTCAGAAATGTATTTATTTTTCATTCATTTGATTGAATATAGAATGTAATTCTTAAAAAAATAATGGTAACTAAAAATTAAAATATAACTGTAGTAAATTACCAATTGTTTGTTTCCTTTTGAATAGGAATTTAATTGAGACATATATTATTCATTAGTATTGGTATTTTAATAAATTACATTAGAAATTCTAAAATTGTATTTTATTTCTGAGAAGATATTATCATTTAGATTAAGTTATTAGATGATTCTAATGTGAAATTCATAACACATTGATATTTGAGAATTAAATAAATTATTATTTATTATTTAAATAAATTATTTAATTATTTATAGGACAAAAGACTTAACGTGCATTAGTACATTTTTACAGTAAAGTAAAATATTTAATTATTTGTTAGGTGAAAATGCACTAATTTTATTTAGAAAATAATTGATGACAGAATTGGAAGCTCTTTCAGTATTAATTGTTGGCCCTGATAAGGGCCTTTTTTTGGTGTGTGGAATTTTTCTATAGTTTATATATGATAAGATATAATTTTTATGATTCACGCAGCAGTTATTGTAGGGGTGGAGAAGTGCGCGATATCTTGGATAGACACGGCGCAGTACCCTGGAGCTGTTATTAATTAAAACCCTAACTCCGGCAGAGAACTTATGAATAATATAATGCACCAAGATGACACTTATGTGTAGCTAACCTGTTGTAAATAAAAACAAAGCCAATACATTTAAAACAAGTCTATGTATATATATTCTTTCAAAAGTTCTTGTTACATAAATATGTTTACTTTAATCACTTGCACGAATTCACGTCTTATGATACGAAGTATCTCACGTTAAAGGCATGTACAATACTCTTCTTAAATTGACGTTTAAAAGTCTCTTTCTGTCAACTTTATGTGTACTTGTATTATCGCCCTAAGTCTTTACTTTGTAATCTTTACTTGTGTCTTGTGATGTGACCTTCTTGAGTAAATAACGGTATTCTTGTAATGGCCCGTCCGTGAGAACAAATCAAAGGTTACTTACAATTTCTTGAAGTTCTAATATCTTCCGTCTACTCGTCCGGAATTGAATAGCCTTCTAGGAATACTTGACGTTGTCTTCCTATTCGCTGACTTTCGAACTCCGTTGAAGATAACCATTCGAACCAGGTAACTTCTTAAATACTTCTTAATTCGAACGAACTTCCAATCTGCTTTCCAGCATGTACCTATGATGTTTCTGTGCCATTTACTTTCAGGATCAAGGAATATTCAGCTTTCATATTCCCTTGCATCTTATAACGAGATAACTTTAGTATACGTTCATGTTCGTTAAGATCTACCGCCATTTTTTTTCATTCTTCTCGATTCACATTCACATCAACAACCAAACTCTATCGTCACACGAGTTCATTGTTTAACAATCGATACTGCATCGCATCGAGTGTATCACGTCTTTTATTGTTCCGTTGTTCTTTTGTTTTAATCTTCCAACTTAGATTATTCACGGAAAAATATTGACTAATCTTTGAATTGCATTCTGTTTGATAATTCTCTGGAAATAATTCAGGTAAGTATTTCAATTCAAGCCTACAGTTATTAAGAATAAAATGAATTTATGTTCATTTTTTGAAGTTCATTTTAATCTATGGATTGAAATGAAGATTCAAAAGAGAAAATAGATTCATCTGATTCAGAAGAACTGCTATGTGAATCATAAGAATTACTTACTGAGATAATCAATGGTTCAACTGCAGTTTCAATCAGACCGTCTTTAGTCCAATACTCATTACATACTTTTTCAACATGATTGACTGCTTTCTTCCAATCTTCTCAGTCCCTCAGTGCATGCAACAGTCTTTCTATCGATGGCAGTTCTCCTTTCAAATACATACTTTAGACCATAGGTTCCCAAACTTATTTGATCTACCGCCCCCTTTTTCAGGAAAAAAAAATTACTCAGACCCCCCTCCCGGAGATCTACCTTCTGTAAGCGAACCAAAAGAAAGATGTGGAGACAAATTTGTGATCTTTTATGTATTATTTTTACCCAAGTCCTACAACTTCTGCTAGTACCGCCCCCCGGGATCGTTTCAGCGCCCCCTAGGGGGCGGTATCGCCCACTTTGGGAATCACCGCTTTAGACAAATTATTGACCCCTTTACCCTAAATGAAGAGTTTCAGGTCAACAAGGGAAGTCAGTAATGCACACTATAAACCATTAAACAAAGCAACACCCAAAAAACAACGCTATAATAATAAAACACCAGCACACACTTACACACACACACACACATAAAAATATATATACATATATATAAACTCATAAAACACATGAAAAAAACTTAGTACAGTCTAAACAGTTAAGAAGAACAATAAAACATTATTAAAACCCCGGCCCCCTATTAAAAATAATAAAAAGTTAAAAGATAAAAAGAAAAAAAAAAATCAAAAACCAATTAGCAAGAGAAGAGTAATATGAAAAGGAAGAGTGCTCGTATCAAACAGTGCAAGAGAGCTGGAAAGTTGAACCGAAATCATTTTTCAACCAGCCATGGGATAAAAATTACAAAAATCAAAAAGGACAATCCACACAATCGCACAATTAGCCGGGGGGTGCTACGGCAGGACCGCACCCGCCACGGAAAAGCCGTCGAAGACCCTACTCAACCATGAGCGGTCAAGTTCGCTGTCCACCCGGAGCATTTGTCCCCATGCCCGAAAAGTCGACCGTATGGTGGCACACAAACAACAAAACAAAAAACAAAAAAGGGAGCCTCTAAATGGATAAAAGTCCTTTGGCATACCCTTCAAAATCGTTTTGAAATTTTTTCAAAATTTCATGGTTTTCGCAGGGTAAAGCAACGCCACTTGTGATCAATAACTGCTCAAAATGACAAAGGAGCTGGAGTCGGCGAGGATGTTCACACCTCCACAAAACATGGTCAACATCCTCGTCCTCGTGTAAGTCACAAAACCGACAAGCGGGATTACCTATCCTGCGAAACCTAAAGAGATAAAAACCAAAATCACCATGGCCAGTCAAGAATTGATTCAGGTGAAAATCCCCAAAGATAGTGCGGTCATTAACCCTGTCTATAAATGAATGTAAAACAGGACTCTTAGAAGATGAAATCCATTCATTTTGCCAGCTGGTGGAAATCTCGGATCTCATGATGAACTTGGACAAACTGCGGGGCAAAGGTCGAGAAATGGTGATCGTTTCCAACGTTGTTGCACATTTGGCCTCGCTGTCGGCAAGCTCATTACCATAATAGCCGACATGAGCTTTTACCCAGAACAATTGGCAGATTGTTCCATTATTAGTTAACTTAATAAGATCCACGTGGGTATCCCGGGCGTCGAAATGCTCATACGAGCAATTCGCCACAGATCGCAGAGCGGAATAAGAATCAGAAATGAGCGCGAGCCTAACTATCTGCTCCTC
Organism: Thereuonema tuberculata; assembly: GCA_023159025.1. NCBI lineage: Eukaryota > Metazoa > Arthropoda > Chilopoda > Scutigeromorpha > Scutigeridae > Thereuonema > Thereuonema tuberculata. Next base: position 22,410 of record JAFIDM010072615.1, read on the forward strand.
CCAAAAAGCGGCCGCCCACGATACCGCGATCCGGAGGGCACAGAGCTCTGCTTGAAAAACAGAACAAGAATCAGGCAAGCGCTCCTTAAAGATATCAATGATGTTCAAGGTCGTGTCTAAAAAGACAATGGAGAATCCCACTCTGCCATCCAACTTAGACCCGTCGGTAAAGATGTAGGCATCATAGGATTCATCCCGACCATTCCAGCTCTTGATGTCAAAAATGCGTCTGTTTGCCGGGTGTAATACATACATACTCAAATACATACTGTGAATCGTCCTCCGTATGGCTTCAAGAGCGAAACAATCTAGATCTGTGACCGAAGATACCCTTGGGCGTTTCTTACCGGGTGTGTCGCCGGGAAATGGAAGCCCGAATTCGGATGCATGCTCGGCCTGTCGGCGAATAGCTTTCACTGACGTCAAACCAATTCCTGTAGCAGCTGATGTACGCTCATTAACCTTTTCAAAAGAAATTAATGCTCCCTTCGCTGATTTCTCCTTTTCGAAATATGAAGTAACGTTAGCAATAATTTGTCTTGCCTGACTTTTGATAAGTTTGCCTCGCTTGAGGGTCGCCATTGTGAATGGTTTTTTATCGACGAACTCCTGGAATGATTAAGAGATCATGGGGGTAGTTCAAGGTCAAAGTCGTCCTTTCGTTTGGCCGAGAATAGTAAGAAATTCGCATAGCTTAAGCTAATATTATTTTGGGAAAAGTTATTATCAAGAAGTGTAATACTGAATTAAATCCAGTGTTAACTTTTGAAAAAAGGAAATAATATTTTCAGCAATTCAAAGAATTATTTGAAGTAGTGAGGTCCTAGAAATGTATAGACCTTAATATAAAAGAATATTTCCAATTTAGTGGATATTTAATATTCCTATATATTTCATTAATTCAATGTCCTCGGATACTTAAAGGGTTTATAAATATAAATTTATTGTATTTATTGCTAATTTAGGAGTGAAAAGAATCTGGTAGATTCATTTCTATTTCTTGATTTCCCACGTCAAGTCCTGATTATTGATCTCTTATTTACTTCTTATTGAATTCATTATTACTCAGTTTTCCTTATCACCATGGTAGTATTGTTCTAAGTGAAATTCACTTCTACTGAACCATAATATTGTTTTGTCAATTGATGGGTTGTTGCACGCTAGGCGTGGATTCTAACTCGTGCTAAGAAAACCCATATAAGTGGTTAATAAAATATTGAAAAACTTTATTTTATTCATTCAGTATTTAGTTTTTCAATAATTTCTATTCATTGACTGACCTTCACTCCAATTTATATTACTAAAATAAAACTGTTAATCTAACTATTAATGAAGTAAGTAGCTGTATTTTTAGGCGAGAACCCAGTCCGACTGTCTTAATACCGCAGTTTAATTATCCCTACACCTGCTTTGTGGGATATTGGACAATATCCACTCCGTTACCAACATTGCTCCGAAGGTCCAATCCCGATCATCAGCCATTTTCAAATGGGAACATTCAAACCTCCACGACGGATATCAGCCGGTATCATCGTGCATCAGCCATTTTCAAGTGGGAACATTCGATCGTCCACGACGGATATCAGCCGGTATCATTGTGCATCAGCCATTTTCAAGTGGGAACATTCGATCGTCCACGACGGATATCAGCCGGTATCAACGTGCATCAGCCATTTTCAAATGGCAAAATTCAAACCTCCACGACGGATATCAGCCGGTATCAACGTGCATCAGC
>JAFIDM010072615.1:24244-37602 GCA_023159025.1 Thereuonema tuberculata
ATTTTCAAATGGCAACATTCAAACCTCCACGACGGATATCAGCCGGTATCAACGTGCATCAGCCATTTTCAAATGGGAACATTCGAACCTCCACGACGGATTTCAGCCGATATCATCGTGCATCAGCCATTTTCAAATGGGAACATTCCATCTAGTTCTTAAGAGAATGCAGAGACCCTGGATCCATGGTGGAAGTTCCGTAAGCCACGTTCATCCACATTGCATAACATGTTCAACGGTATGTAAATTAAACTCTTCTTTTAAAACCCGAAGATGCCGAAGTGATTAGTGAACAAGTCAAAAGAACTCTAGTATAACTTTTTAAATTAAAAATGTCTGTGCGTAGCGAAAGCTAATATTGGCTTGACTTGAATACATGGTACTGATGTGTTTGCATTCACTGCGGAGTTATTTTGTTTACTTTCGACGAGTTTGCGGAAGGATATGAGTATGATGTAATGATGTGATTTGCTATTCTGGAAATTAAGTATTTTTTTTCCAATTGTAATTTCTGCAGTGTCCTTGGATACCTGTTTTTATTTTTATTTTTTCGTTCTAGTATTTAAGTGAATTTCTTGTCGGATAAGATTTAAAATTTTTAATTTTATTTTATGGTCTTCATCTTCAGATCGATAAAACTTTAAAATTAATTTTTATCTGTAGTTAATAACTGCATTTTAGGTTTCGCCTTTAACATTGATTAAGAAATTTGCTTTTTGGTGTTGAATATTAGTTTTAATAAATTGTTGTTTGATTTTAGAGATGGTTATTTTACTTATTAGACTTCCACTGCGTTCTATAACTAATTACTCTGCTTATTTCTTTTCCCCTTATCTTATTTAATTATTTCGACCCCTGGACGCCTTATCGGTTTGTCGATCCACGGCTTGTCATTAATTTTTTCAGGTAGGCGTTTCAGGAGAAGTTTCCTATGTGACGTGATTTAGGTTAATTAAGGTTTTAATCAATTCATTAGGGTTTTCTTTTCAATTCTTTTACTTCCTGGATAGGGTTATTATTAAATGATTGAAGCTGTAAACACTTATAGGTTGAATCTAAATTTGTGCTTTTATCTTGCAATTAAATTGTAGTTTTATTCAAAAGGGATAAGTAAATAGCTAATATATAGTTTAGTTCTACTGCGCTTTAATTTCATTTTTCTCTGCGATATGAATTCTCGTTTATTTCAATTCTCCTGCCCCCGTCCAGCCCGCTTATTATCCATATCCATATCCATAAAGGCATTTCTCGTAGCACAAACTCTAAAATTCTAATTGTATTCGGTTAGAATTCTCGTTCCGATGCTTTGCATGTACTACGAACTGAAGGCGCTCAACTCTCGTGTTAGCGATCATTTAGCAAAAACCACTATGTGTCCTTCAATACGCATATTTACATTTTCATACAACCACACTTGAATCCTTGATCTGTTTTGTAGATACCTAAATATTAAGGTAATGGGTTGAACCATAACTTTCTGGATTTTCTGTGATCCTTTGTAAGACATGTTGAAATATTTCTCGTAGCACAAACCCTACAATTCTAATTGTATTCGGTTCAATTGTATGAAAATGTAAATATGCGTATTGAGGGACACAGTGGTTTTTGCTAAATGATCGCTAACACGAGAGTTTAGAGCCTTCAGTTCGTAGTACATGCGTTTGTTAAGCGGCGTCGGAAAGAGAATTCTAACCAAATACAATTAGATGTTTTAAGTTTAATAGATTTAATGTGTGGATTTCCATGACTTTCAAATTACAACTAAATTATTACTATTGGTGATGCAATCGTTTGTCATTCGTTTATTATTCTATAATATTCCTAATTGATATTTGTAAAATATAAAATATAGTGTTAGATTATGTTTTTCGAAATTCCCCCGGGATAGAGAATAATCTGGCAAACTGACGATGAAGTGTGTGGCGACAAACCTAGGTGTGTGGTGCCAACTCGCAATACACCTGAGTTAAGCGGAGAAGGCCACAATGGGCTGGGAAGTCGTATATTCTCCGATCTCAATCATAATTTTGCTAAATAAATAAAGTTTTTTTTTTTTTTTTTAATGCTATATATGCAGGGGTTCCGGAGCGAAGCGACCCTATCCGTCTAGTATAAGTTATATATGAAGTGTCTTCATTGTAACGTTTTATTTCATGATTGTTACACTTTATTTCTGTTGAATAATAGAAAGGAATTTTATATTTCTCTTATGTATTTTCCTGATGAAAACTCTCGCTAAGAGAGTTGAAATATTGAAGTGTTATTGAAGAATTATTTTAGAAGATGGTGTTTGTGGTTTATTTATTTTAATATGATATTTAAGAAGATTTTTTATACATTATAAAGTATGTAAATATGTAAATTTTGGACTGAATCACCCTATACGTAAATTGTGTTTCAAAACACCCTCATTCACCTTACCTTTTTTCATTTCAATATGATAATTTTGGTCTCAAACGCTCCCCTTAAGCCCATTGTACATGGATCCGACCGACCAATTTTCGGATCCATGTGCAATGGGCTTCATTAGTAAAAACAATATCTAAAAATGAGATTTAAGATTTGAATATTACAAATAAGTGATGTTGTTATTTAACACTCAGTAATAGTTTTTTTGTTTTGTTTTGTTTTTTTTTTTTTAATTCTACTGCTTTGTAAGAATTTAGATGTTTAAAATAAATAAAAAAAATAAAATAAATTTAATAGAAGTGAAATTTCAAATCTAAAATAAATAAAAAAAAAAAAAATTAATAGAAGCGAAATTGCAAGTCTAAAAAAAAAGTTATGGAATTAAGTTTGGTACATCGTTTGCTGTGAATGAACAACGTCGTCTGCTATGAAGTATAACCCACCTCCTGACCTATCTGACTTCCTGTTGGTGGTCACGTGGCTCCGACTTCCGGTTAGTGGCCACTTGATTTAGTCGCCATCTTGATTGACCGAACAACTTTCGTACTCTCTCTCGACGGTTGATTTAGTTCATCAACCGGCTGCAACTAACTTGACGTCCACCGGCATATCCGAACGACTTCCAGTTGATCAACTGTAATATACTTACGACCTCAACGACTCAACCGGACATATCCCAACACTAGTTTCAGGTTTTCGAGTTAGGCCTACTGCATTAACCTTGTTCGGGTTGCTATTACTGATTCCCTCGTGTCTAAATTTCATCGGAAGTTTTTGAAAATATTTTAAAAATTGTTTCTTTTGTTACATTGGCTTAATGTTCATTACAATATTAAAATAACATTCACGAACATTTATAAAAAGAACATATTTGAAAGTCTTTTCAAATAATGTTTTTTTCACAGAATATCTGAAAATCAGGCTTTAATAGTGAATTTCAAGATAAGGCTGTGACGAATATAATAGTTTCCAGGATAAATTACGTATCAACCTATAATACTTACTAAAAACTAATTAGTTTTAAAATACAATTTAATAAGTTTAGTAAATTACATAGTTATGTGATAAAATGAAATCACATACAGGAGGAAAGACATCAAATGAATGAAATAAAATGAGTATTGCAAAGCCCTACCAAGTAATAGATTACATTAGGTGAAGTATAGCAGAAAGCAGTGAGAAGTCAGTAATTGTTTTAAGAAATAAAATTTACATTAAATGATCTACTGTTCACTTTTAAAATCATGAATATTGCAAGATCGATAAAATCCAATAAAAAGGGAAAGTGTTTAATTCTTTAGGATTTCTAAAAACCTTTCTTCAAAATCAGCCAAAATGACCGATCACATTAATTCCCACACAAGTAAAAAACCTTTTAAATGTGAATTTTGTGAGAAGAGTTTTGCACAATCAAGCAATTTACATAGTCACATTAGAACCCATACAGGTGAAAAGCCATTTAAATGTGAATTTTGTGAGAAGAGTTTTGCACAGTCAAGCCATTTACATCGTCACATTAGAACCCATACAGGTGAAAAGCCATTTAAATGTGAATTTTGTGAGAAGAGTTTTGCACAATCAAGTGATTTACATTCTCACATTAGAACCCATACAGGTGAAAAGCCATTTAAATGTGAATTTTGTGAGAAGAATTTTGCAGTATCAAGCTATTTACATCGTCACATTAGAACCCATACAGGTGAAAAGCCATTTAAATGTGAATTTTGTGAAAAGAGTTTTGCAAAATCAAGTGAGTTACATTCTCACATTAGAACCCATACAGGTGAAAAGCCATTTAAATGTGAATTTTGTGAGAAGAGTTTTGCAAAATCAAGCCAATTACATTCTCACATTAGAACCCATACAGGTGAAAAGCCATTTAAATGTGAATTTTGTGAGAAGAGTTTTGCAAAATCAAGCCATTTACATCGTCACATTAGAACCCATACAGGTGAAAAGCCCTTTAAATGTGAATTTTGTGAGAAGAGTTTTGCAGATCCAAGCCATTTACATTCTCACATTAGAACCCATACAGGTGAAAAGCCATTTAAATGTGAATTTTGTGAAAAGAGTTTTGCACAATCAGGCCATTTACATTATCACATTAGAACCCATACAGGTGAAAAGCCCTTTAAATGTGAATTTTGTGAGAAGTGTTTTACAGTATCAAGCAGTTTACATCGTCACATTAGAACCCATACAGGTGAAACAATCACCAGTGAGTAAATTATAGTTAATGTGAAGCTGGAAACATGACATCAAGAATAAATTGTGGACATTGTAATGAAGAGATTCAAGTCAAGAAGTCTTATGCCTATTTTATAAGTATAGGTATCATTTTGATTGCTCGCTGTAATGTAGTACTGGGGTGGCCAAACAACGCTTGCGAGCCACATGCATCTCTTGGCTGAGCTTCTTTTTATATCACAATTAATATACAAGATTAAAAAAAAAATCAAGCTTTATAATTAATTACCAGCTATAAACTTAGTCCACTGGAATAAAATGCAATTTTAATGTTCATGCTGTCTCGTTCAATGTTAATGAAATATGAATTTGCATATTTTTCTCAGTTCTTAGTTCATTTCTTATTACTTATGGTGAATATATTAAAAACAATAGTTTAATCAATCAGGATTTGAAAACATGTAGTGTCCCAAGGTTATACAATAATAGGCCCAATGAGAGATTTTTGGGTGTTTTTTTCGGAATGCACTTAAGTGCTCTTTCACACGTTTCTCCAGCTTTCTACCAGTGTTTCCGAAATATACCCCGTTACAAGTTCTACATTTCAATCTATATATTACTGCCATAGTTTGTATTATGTCATTTTCTTCCTTCTTTTATAATAATGATCCCAAATTTGTATTTGCCACGCTTATAATTGATATATCATTAAATTTACAAGTGGTTTTTATTTCTTCGTGTATTCATTACAGTATAGTATTTTTTTGAAGTCGTCAATCTTATTTCTGCATTTTCTTTCATCTAGAGCAGGGTTTCTCAACCTTTTTTTACCCATGGACCCCTTTTCCCTTCTTTTTTATTTTGGTGGACCTTCTGATAGCTATTCCATAAAAGAAAAAGTAAAGGGATTATATTAATAATCAACGAAACTTTGATGTTTTATTTTGATTGAAAACTAATTTAATAAAATTCTATGGAGCATTTATGCACACTGGTAAATAATTCATAATAAATCATTTGAAAATAAGTGTGATTCAATGAGATCCCTGTGGACCCCGAAGATTATTACATGGATCCCGGTTGAGAAGCACTGATCTAGAGTGTTGTTTTGTAATTCTTTGTAAATTATTCCTTATTAATGCTTTTTTTGTGGAAAAACTATGTACAGAATTATAATTTAACATGACTTTGATAATGAATATACTAATAAAGGTACTAATTTCCAAATATCAGACAGAAGAAGGTTTATTAACGTGTTTACAGATATTGAAAGATTGGGGAGAAATATAAAAAACAAATCATGAATAGCATAAATAATAACTTATCACATCAAAATATAACTGAAAAACAAAGGAATTTAATTATTGAAAAGCTTAAAAAATGATAAAGAAATTAAATTTCTTGAAGCAGACAAAGGAAACAAACCACTGATAATGGATTATCAAGAGTACGTCAATAAAACTAAGGATATACTGCAAAACAAAGAATTTCAAGAAATTAAAGTGAACCCTAACACAAAACTTTACAACAAGATAAAGAAGCAAATACAAAAAATGTAAAATTACAAGATTATAACATATAAGGGTGCCTACGCACTGACCAACTTTTAGTTGGAAAGCAATAAAAGGGGTAATAGTGGGGGGAGGGGTGCTTTCCTGACAAGAGCAAGTAATAATTGTGGCAATTACTTCTCATTGTGTTTTGGTTTGCTTCGGGTGAGTTTCGGCTGTCTTGGGAGATCAGACAGAGTCCAATCTCCCAAGTCTGACTAAAATGGCTAAGGCAAACCTCAACACAATAAGAAGTAATAAAAGTTTTAACGTGTCGGAATAAAATGTATTATCAACCGCGTTTTCGACACCAATTCGAGGGTGAACAAGTTAAAAATATAAAAAATAAAAATTCCGCTTTTGACGTTTCGAAACCTTGCAGGGGCAGGTTTCATCTTCATATAAAATTAACAACATTTTAAAAGTCTTAAGTTACCCCCTACCTCCAGCTGTTCATCCCTGACAGGGATTCGTCAAAGACTGTCTAAAAAAGACACGAGATCCGGAAGTTTCATGTTACCGGCTCCCCTGGTGATAAGCAAGCAAAGCTTTTTGAATCAAACCTGCTTTATAACATGGATTTTCATTGAGATAGGAAAAGAAAAATATACCTTTGTTTTTCCTTCCCACTTTTTTTTTTTTTTCCTAGTTTCCCTTTCTTTCTTTTCCTTTTTTTCTTTCCCTTATATCCAGTTGTTCTCTTTGTTTATATCCCATATTCCAGAACATTTTTGGTGGAAAGGTCCTGGTTCTAACTTCCTAATATTTTAATCATGCCTGATTCAAAAAACTTTTGTAGATACAGGTCTTGGTACGTTCCCAGAATGATGACATTATCATTTTTAATACTACGCCCATTGTCAGGATAGTGTGTCGCTGTATGGTAAGGTTTGATTACTGTGTCCACTGTGTATCTGTGCTCCTTAAGGCGGGTTCCTAACTCCCTACCTGACTGGCCCACATAGAAGCATGCGTTGTGGGCCTTATTACTGGAGTCGCAATATATTCCATAAACCGTACCTATCTAACCAATAAGAAGTAACCTGATTTTATGTATTAATATAGCATTTTCAATTTTATATGTAACTTTGTTTCCAATTCTGTTACTTTTATTATTTATTTAATTTATTATATTTAACACTTTTATATTGTACCCTACAGACACGTCTTAGCTGTACATCAAAGGAAATAATAAGACTGAATAAAAAAAAAAAAATTCTAACTTAAAATATTGTAAATTTATCAATTGTAATTTTTTTAATAAATAATGTAATTAAATAAAATATTAAATAAAAAAATTGATTATTTTTTTTTAAATTGCATATTTGGAAAATTTGAATATGGTTTAGAAACAAATATTAAAAGCCTTTAAAAATTGTAAATATGAAAAAAATTCTAAATATAAAAAGAAGCTCTCTTTTAAAAAGGAAACAGCAAACATGGATGAATGAAAACATTGAAAAGAACTAAAAAATTAGTTTTATCACATAATTCGTTTTTTTTACTCTATTATATTTTTCTATTTATAAGCTTTTTTCTTACATCTATTTAGATTTTCTTAAGAGATTTCCTTCAAAAATATATCTTTATTTGCAAATTTATTACATACAGTAGTATTAATAATACAGCTATTCATAAATATAATACAAAGGACTATGTAGTATAAAGGATCAAACATGAGAAAATAATGAACTACAATAAAGAACTGAAAAAATTACAAGTATGTTGTTGTGTACAAAAGACAGATCCATTATCCAAAAACTATACTTTCTGTTGCTCTTCCCCCACTAATGAGGAAGTGGATTTATGGGTTAGAAAATAGGTAAGAATAAACTATTCTTTTCTAAAGTTGGAAGCAACAATTCTGTTACTTGAGAACACAAAGCACATATAAAAGAAAAACAGTCCGAGTGAAGTATTTTTGAATTAAAGACAAATTTCTGTCAATTTTTTAACAACAATAACTCCTCTTGTATTTCGAAATTGAAAATAACAAAATGTGGAAAAAAGAAAATACTAAAGAAAGCAGATTACATCAAACTGCAGGCAACCTTTTACCATTATTACCTTCAGTTGTTAGTCGGTATGCACCGAAGTGCATCTGCGCAAACTTCGCAGGTCCGTGTTCTGTGGTGCTCTAGCATTGGCATCATCGCAAACCCCTAGAAGAATACATAGAATTTCTAGGGAAAGATACTGAGGTGGTTTCCCATGACCTACCTCAGGAAATCATTAACGAATGAATTCAGACTGGAAAAGAAAGATGAAGAAGCAGACAAACACTGGAAAGGAAATGTTTCAAACATCCATTCCGATGCCGTAATTCCAACACATGTCTCATAGCAGACACGTCTAGATTATCTTCAGTAAGGAATAAATGTAATGCATTCAAACAATAAGTTCCAGCAATGAAAGTGTCACAAAAATATGGAAAATTGCTGCTATTTCAGGGATGGTGAACGTTTTTGGCTTTGAGAGCTACTCTTCAAAAAGTGGGGATCAAGTTTCATAAATTCCATAATGTGTATTCTACTAACAGCTCACCACATTCCTTATCAGAAGATTCCAATTTCTTTAACATCATTTCTAAGTTCTGCATAGCCTTATCAAGAACCTTTACACCAGAAATTTCTTACAAATACAGTGCAACTTGGATAATTCGAACGTCTTTAATTCGAAATCGTGGTTAATTCGAAGATTTCTCTTGGTCCCTTGAATTTCTTATTAAATCAATGTTAAAAAATCATGGATAATTCGAAGTTCAACTTCCTTAATTCAAAGTTTTTTATAAAAAATTTCGAATCATAACGACTTTTCGGCGTTTCATCGTTAAGAAATTCGACACGTGACTACTGAAATCCCCTTCCCGCCACCGTTCGACACGTGACGCTTCAGACGCCATTCGAGCTTCCTGCTGTCAATGTCACCATGTCTTTTAGTAAACCACGCATGTACAAGAATGTAATGTTCGCTGAAAAGGTCGCCGTCATTCGAGAGGTGGTAAAGGGTGTGAAGAAGAAATGCCAATTCGCCAACGAGTACGGGATAGCGTCGAATTTTGTCGATACATTGAAGGACAAACCAACGTAAGTGAAGCTGTTTTCCGTTCACTAAACGTGCTTGATGATTTTGCTAACCTTAAGCGACTGAATTCTACAAAACAATCAGACATTGCACAATTTTTTGAAAAACTATAATTTTCTGTATTGAATGCAATATGTACTGTAGCTTACATAATGTAAATCTTATTTTGTTTACGTACATATAGTGTTTAAGTCTTTCATACCATGATCTTTCTGAATAAATATTTACTTATTGACTGAATAATCTTTTCAAGCATTCCATGGACCTGAAATTAAAGTTAAAAGATGTAACTTGTTTAATTCGAAGTTTTATAGTGGTCCCTTCAGCTTCGAATTATCCAAGTTGCACTGTATATTCTGCAGACACTTGGGTTTCAGGCAAACTTCATATATTCCTTCACTTTCTTTTGTAACTAAGATCAAGTTTTCTGAATACCATTAATATATTTCTTTAGAGATGTTACTATTGTTATTAAGGAAAATTAAAGATTTTATATATTTCAAATTCAAACTTTTTAAAGATTAACACACACAGTCATTTTGCAGTCTTTTGCTTCACTTAACAATATAATTTCTTGGCTGATACGCCTATAACTGTTGAATTTCCCTAAATGAGCACACTTATATTCCATTTCGGAATACGAAAGATCAGGATCAGGAGAATATTTCATTCATCTCTACCCAATGAGAACAGGATGACTCTTCTTAGCACACAATCGTCAAAAACCTTCTTAAAACTTGACAATGAATCAAACTGGGCATCTTCATTGATGTTATCAATACCACCATCACTATTAAGTATAGCAGACAAAGATAAAACCATGTCATCAAGCACTGGAAATGCCAGAGCCATGCCTTATATTAAAACAAAGCCTTCTTATTAGGAACTCTGCCATTGGCCTTGTTTGATGGAAGAGTACTGCCACTGATACCTTTGGAATAGAAACAGTGATACCAAGAACATTTGAAAAAGGAATAATGCTATCAGGCAACTTTGATGGAAGAGCACTATCGAGTGGCAGTTTTTACGAAGGAACGATGCCATCAGGGGACTTCAGCAGGAGGAGGAACAGTGCCACTGGGCATCTTCTAAGGAGAGCAGTATCATGGGACAGTTTCAACTAAAGAACTGAGCCACCAGGCAGTTTGAAGGAGGAACAGTGCCACTAGGCAATCTTAGAAGAAAGCATTGACACATGCATTTTTGACAAAGGAGCCATGCCTCCTGGCACCTTTGAAGGGAGAACCATGCCACTGGACACTTGCGGTGAATCTATGCAATGAGACAAACAGAAAGGGTCAGGAGGTCCATGACAATTGAACACCACAGCATAGGTCTTCGTGTAACACACAAGGGCTCGCACTCGGAGTAGTAGATGAGGAAAAGTGGATTAATAAGAATTGATATTTCCCTAAATCAATATAGGTGATTTTTAATGGGTTTTTATAATTTCTCATATTATAGGCTCAACAATTTCATGGAGGAATCTGATGAAGACCTAAAAAGATTGAAATTACTAAATGAAATATTGACATACTTTGTGGGTGCGCATATATGTATATATAAATATTAGATTTCACCCTTCAACATGTTTGATCATAAAAGGCATCAAATGATATTTTTTTTCAAAATTGAAAAAATAAAAATAACCACTATTAAGGTGCAGTAGTTATTTGCTAATGATAAACAGACACAAACACTGAATTTTAAGTGTTACAGTTTTTGATGAAATGCTGGTGCTACAAAGCTAAATATCAAATGTTTATTCATTCCATTAATAAAGATAATTTCTTTTTTAATTCAGAAGTTTAGAGGTGGAGGTGCATAAGAGGAGCATTTCTCTCAACAACAATTAAAAAATATAAATAAATGGATTTGATTTAAATTTGAATAAATTGATGGTACAAGAATAATCGAAATCTATTTAGCACACACTGGTTCTTGTTCAAATTTATGGCAGTAATAAAAAAATATATATATTATAGGATTTTATACAATACAGCTTGAACATAAAATTTGATGATAATACTTCAGAAATTACATCAAAAGCTGAATTACATATATTGTAGCCAGTGTTACCTCACAGATTTTGCTCTGATTTAAGAATTTATTAGTTATTATATCCCCTGCTGCCTACATAACTATATTGAACATCTTGACATCCAAAATTTAATGCTCAATTTTTGCTCAGTGGTTTTCATTTGATAAAACTAAGTTTGGATATAATAGTGTTTGGTTTTGAAAAAGATGAAACAATTATGACTATTCTGAGTATTCATTAACAGTAATACAGAAGCATTAACGAGCAACAATGATTTCAGAATAATTTATGAAACATAGTTAAATTTCCTTAACTTTAAACTATATAAATAATATGGTAATTGTTTCAATCACTGTTTGGTTGCTAAGCTTCAAGAAAATAATCCAAAGAATATGTTGACTTTAAAATGTATATTATGTTTAGTTTATAATGTTAAAATACTTATAGTAATTAATCATGTTAATAAAGTATGTTACTATAACTCAAATTACTCAGTAGAAATTCAAATGTATCTCAATGATATTTTTACCTTTAAAAAATTATATGAACCAATTCCTTTTTTATCTAGGGCATATTTTAAAATTTATTTTAATACAATATGGCTAGAACTTAAACTTCAATTTTATATATTCAGTTCTTTAAGGAAGTGAAATATATGCATGGATTGAGCTACTAGAAAAGGCATTAATGACTTTTTATTAGTATCTTATATTTGACTTAAAATTTGATTTATTTTGTTTTGTTTGGTTGTCATTTAGTATTTATATTAGACTGGCTGTACCCGGCATGTGTTGCAATGCCACTCAAAGAAAGAAAGGGCCCAATGTCGGTCGGGGGTAGGATACTTAGGTCCTTGTATCACCTTCCACCCACCCAAGTTTGATGTCCCTGCCCCCTAAAGGAAAGCGAATTTTTTACTTTTTGCATTAGACTTGGGGGGGGGGGGCACGAGAAGGGTCCTAAATGTAAGGTCCCGGTGTCGGTCGTGGTGGGACACTTATGCCCTTGTGTCGCCTCCCCCCACCCAAGTGTGGTACCCCTGCCCCACAAACGGGATCGGATTTTTTACTTTTTGCATTAAACTTGTGGGCTTGAGAAGTGGCCCTAAATATAAGGCCCCGGTATCAGTCGGGGGTGGGACACTTAGCCCTTGTGTCGGCTTCCCCACACCCAAGTGTGGTGGCCCTGCCCTTTATAGGAGAGCGAATTTTTCCCATTTTTGCAATTGACTTGGAGGGCCCGAGAAGGTGCCCTAAATATAAGGGCCCGGTGTCGGTTGGTGGTGGGAAACTTAGGTAGCTGTGTCGCCTTCCACCCACCCAAGTGTGTTGTCCCTGCACCCCCATAGGAGAGCGAATTTTTCACTTTACACAATATTTGTTTAGTTCTCATTGTCACCACCAGGTGGATATTTGGCTATTTCAGGGATTTTACCCCTTTTCAACCCTTTTGGGGGGGGGGGGGTACAGGTTCTAAGGTAGCCTATCTTTTCCGCAGAGTCCTAAGGAGTAATTCTGCAAATAGGGTTTCCACCTCTCCGGGTTTCATTGAGTTATCTCCGGACTCTGGATTTAATTATTATTTCTCCGGGTTGTGTAAGTAAAATTGAATACGTACAAAATTATATGCAGACTGTCACATGTATCTCGTGTACGGAATAACTAGCGCGATCGTCGCGTGCAGGTCGGTGGTTTAACGACACAACGTCTACGACTGGCGCAGGCGCAGTGCTGGCTGCATGCAACATGCTACCCCTCGGTGTCAGTCAAGAGATGTTTATTGACTGTGACATGATGTAGCCTACATAGGTGACAGTTTGATATATATATATAAATGTAGTACATAGTAAATAAAAATTGCATACCTATGCATGTGTATTTTTGGGGGGGGATTTTTTTTTAGTCATCGTTTCCGGGCGAGACTTAGTTCTGAGGTGGCAACCCTATCTGCAAAGTTTGGTGCAGATAGGTCAAAGGGCGTAGGAGTGTATAAAGGACAAAGAAAGAAACATTCATTTTTATATATTTAGATCAGAAAATCTACAGTAGACCTACTACTACTCAAAAAAGGTTGATAACAATTTGTGC